>JAXRKP010001899.1:0-67500 GCA_037039925.1 Doris montereyensis
CAAATCAAGTCTTAGAGAGAATCATTTTCGTTTCTTGGCTGGTTTCGAAATATTTCACCTGAATATCAAATCAAATGGCAAATGTTGTGGCCATTTAAAGCTAGCATCGATATTTTTCAACTGTTTGAATATACGCCCTCTGACCTCTCCCCCCACCTCCCAAACCCCACCTCATTACCCACGTTTTTGCTGGTGAATCACTACTTACTTCTTAACATTCTTTAGTGTTCGAAGAGCATCTGTTATGTATGATGGAGACTTCATGTATTCTGGAAGTAAATAAATAATGTTATTAGAAGGAATACGACAACAAAGAAACATTTATTAGTGGTTTAAAAGTGCCATTCATTACACATAAATATGAAACTTTCATTTCACGTCAACACCTTTTAGAATGTGCAATAATAATAGTATACTCAAAGAACCTTTCGCCAATGATTCCCCGAAATATCAAAAGTGTTCAGCAAAATCTGAGTCTAAACTTAAACACAAAACAATAATGACAACAACAATAATAATTCGGTTTGATTACCGAGCAAAACAGACGTGGGTTTGCGACCTCGCCCTTTTTATGATTTCAAGCATTTTGTGGTTGAACGACACCAATATGCTAGTTATGGACTTCCGACGATGCTGAATGTCTCATCAACAGCATTTTAGAGGAATCTCACCTCCTCTTTCAAAGTAGCTGGAAATAAAGAGCGCATTACCTCGTCCTTTGATTTGATGGCATGGACGTAATCGACATGGAATGTTTCGACGGGTCATCATTCAACTCTTCCAGCTTCAGACCAAAGTCTCGAGCCAAGATAAGACGAGACAAACTTTTAAAAAACAATAACATTAAACAAGAGCAGTAACGAAGATAGCAACATCTACGAAGCACGGATTTTATTGAAAACAAAGAAAATGAAAGTGTTGACATTCAACAAAACAAACAACGAACAATCCGGAGTCAATCCAGAGTAACGACAGTGCTATCCTTTATTCAGGGTGTCAACCATAACATCGCCCCTTGACGACACATCTATGGTCGGAAAAATACAATCAGTGACAGAAACAGAGACACAGGGATATGGAAAAGATGAAAACAACACATTTCTGACACATCTATTACGTCAGACAGTGAGACCGAATATGACAAAGAAAGCTCTCGCACAAGTGAGGAAAACTCATCCCTGGAAAGCCAACAAGGTGGTAACAGTAATCACACACGCTTTGCTGACATGGTCGCTGCCAACTTCGCTGTGATAAAATAAGCCTAGACGCAGGAAAGCATATTACACAGCCAGATCGCAACAAGGACATATTAAAGCTCGTGTTAGACACATTTCAAAACGACACATGGTATTCTTGCAGAGACAGTTGATCTAATTATTGAGTATTGCGTTACCAATCAAAGGATAAGAAATTTCATCGTCAAGAACAATGAAGACAACAGCCCATATGCGAAAATACGACAACGACATCTGCTTAATTGGCAAGACCAGACGATCTGATTATGGAGGATCATGACTTTGGAGACCCTGTGCACAATATCTGTGACATTGCTACCCCATCTTAAAAGCTTGATCTTCAAACATTGAATCTATAATCCATAGAAAGCAAGACAGAGACGAAACAAGTTGTGGAACCCATGACTTGTATAGCCAATAATATGCATACCTTTTATGTCAATATTTTAAAAATAATGTTTTGTAATTCTCAGATAATTATCAATTTTGCCATGGTTTGATTGCTGATTCATCACTTGGATGTCATTGCTGTTTGCCCTTTATTTGCATATTTGTGAATGTATTCATTCAAAGCAAGGTGGACTTTGATAGAGACGTTGAAGATGGTTCAAGAATTATTGTATCCATTTTCACATTAAATACTTAATATCTGAAATAATGCCTTCACTTGATGTTTTTGATGAATTTTCAATAAAATGTAAACACACAGAAAAAAACAAAAAAACAAAATAAAATAATTTTTTTATAATAATAATAATAAGGAAAATAATAATAATAATAATAAGGAAGAATAATAATAATAATAATAATTACGTGATAATAAAATATATTGATATAATAATAACATAAAATAATAAAAATCAAAATGTTCTATAAGAAGAAGAAGAAGAAGAAGAAGAAGAATGAAGAATAATATTCAAAGGAAGAAGAAGAAGAAGAATAAGAAGAAAAAGAAGATGAAGAAGTGATAATAATTGTAAAGGCAACAATAAGAATATACCAATTATAATAATTCTAACAATAACAAAACAATAATATGAATAAGAGAAGCGTTAAGAATAAGATTTGAATAAGTTAAAAATAAGAATAAGAATTACGTCCCCAACACTAACGCTAACTCTAACGTTAATGATAGCACAACGGTAGCGATAACCATCAAAGGTAACGTTAACTGCATTGTGTTATTTTTCAACAGTTTTTAACAATAAAACAACTAAACACAACCAATAACAAAACCACCAATAATGCCAGTATCAAAGCCAATAACTAATAACAATAACAATAATGCTGAAAACAACAATAACAGTTCGATCGTTGACAATAAGAACAAAAATAACAAAGTATTGATAATGACAATAGCTTTTGAGCGTACGTAGGAAGAACACAACAATAACAATAACGATAACGATAACAATGTTGCTAACGATAATAAAAATCTCCGTCTCTGTCATTAACATTAACACTGTCTGTTTGTTTAACATTAACACCAACACTAACTTTGTCTTTTAACACTAACACTAACACTAATCTCTGTCATTAATACTAACACTAACACTAACTCTGCCCCTGTCTCTGTCTCTAAAAAAATAACAATGAACAATAACAATCTCCCACCTTCCTCTGAACAATAACAATGGAACAATAACAATAACAATAACAATAACAATAACAATAACAATAACAATAACAATAGCAATAACAATAGCAATAACTCTGTAATAACAATGTCTGTAATGTCAACAAAAAAATAACAATCTCGATAACAATAACAATAACTCTGTCTGTCTGTCTAACAATAACAATGTCAATAATCTAATAACAAGAAAAAATAGCAATAACGATAACAATAACAATAACAATAACAATAACAATAACAATAACAATAACAATAACATTGTCTGTCTGTCAATCTGTAAATAATACCATCTCTCTCTCTCTCTCTACCCACTGCCCTTATCTACGCATCTTGAATAATTAGGAAATGATAGCATTACTCTCACTACTCCTACCTGTACTTGACTGCGATTGCTTGCATATCTTAAATCATTGTCAAGCATTACGTGTACTTGGTGTTCATTAACTTCTGTCTTTTGGTTTGTCTGTCTGTCTGTCTGCCTGCCTTTTGTTTTGAATGAATCATGTCTGGGCATCTGTCTGTCCTGTCTGTATCTGTCTGTCTGTATGTCTGTCTGTCTGTCTGTCTCACTCTCTACTGTCTCCCTTACCTTGCATACCTTGTATTATCTGTAAGTGGTATCGGTTGCAGACTCACTGCCCTTACAAAGTCATACCTTGTATCATCTGTAAGTGGTATCCGTACTCACTGCCATTACCTACAGATCTTAAATCATTGGCAAGTATATCAGTACCAGAGAGCCATTACCTACAGATCTTAAATCATTGGCAAGTGATATCAGCAAGAGAGACTGCCATTACAGGGCACAAAAAATCTTAAAAATTATAAGTGACAGAAATAAAACGACAAAAATACCAGAAACAGAGCGACAAAAGTAGAGTCTTTTAGTGACAATATCCTGTATCATTGACGAGGGATATCTTGAGTGACTGCCCTAGAGTGACACATCTTGAATCATTGGTACAGTTAGAATAACAATACTTAGAGTGCCCTTACCTGTGACATATTGAATCATTGGCAAGGGATATCTGTAAGAGTGACAGAAACTGTATATCTTTAAACTTTGCAAGAGTGACAGAACTTGAGTGCCCCAAATAGTATATCATAAATCATCGGCAATGATATCTGTACTTGGAACAATAACACTTCTATATCTCAAAACATTGGCAAGTGTTCTGTACTAGCTGTCCCTATCTGTATACCTTAAATCATTGGTAAATTACATCATACTCACTGACCCTTTTTACATATCTTAAATCAGTTACAAGTTATATCATTACTCACTGCGGCTACTTGCATATCTTAAATCATTGACACTCCTTTCCCTTACATGTATATATTGAATAATTGACAAGCGATATATGTACTCACTGCCCTTACAAAGAATATATTGAATCATTGGCAAATATCTGTACTCTCTGCCCTTACTTGTATATATTGAATCGCTGATAAAGTGGTATCTGAGACTCTCTGCCCTTACCTGCATATCGTAAATCATTGGCAAGTGATATATGTAGTCACTGCCCTTACCTGCATATCTTAAATCATTGACAAGGGATATATGTACTCACTTCTCTCACCTGTATATATTGAATCATTCGCAAGTGATACCTGTACTCACTGCCCTTACCTGTATATATTGAATCATTGGCAAGAGATATATGGCCAGCTGCCTTTACCTGCACATCTTGAATCAGTGACAAGGGATATCTGTACTCACTGCCCTTAACTGAATAACTGGAACAATCATCAGGTGATATCAGTACTTGCTGCCTTTACCCGCACATCTTAAATAATTGGCAAGTTGTATCTGTATCTGCTGCCCTATCTGTATATCTTAAATCGTGGCAATTGATATCTGTACTCGACTGCTCGTACCTGTATATCTTAAATCATTGCCAATTGATATGTGTACTGGCTACTGCGACCTGTTTATCTTAAAGCATTGGCAATTGATATCTGTAATCGCTACCCCTACCTGTATGTCTTAGATCATTGGCAATTGATATATGTACTGGCTGCCTCTACCTCTGCTCATAAATCATTGGCAAGTGCTATCTGTACTCGCTGCCTACATATACCTTAAATCATTGGAAAATGATAGCATTACTCAGTGGCCCTACTTCCATATTTTTTAAATTAATAGCAAGGATATCAGTCTTCCGAACCTGACCAACATATCTTAAGTCATTGCCAAAAGTGATATCTGTACTCAGTCCTTACTTGCACATCTTGAATCATTGGCAAGTAATAGCGACAGAGACGCTTTATCTGCACATGGCAAGTGATATCTGTTTTCACCGTCAGAACCTTGCACATTTTAAATGATAAGTAAATGATATCAGTACGTACTCCTTGTTTGTACGACCATGAATCATTGGCAACTTATATCTGTATTTACTGCCCTTACCTGCACATCATAAATTGTTGGCAAGTGATATATGTGCTTACTGCGCATACCTGATCATCTTGAATCATTGGCAAATGATATATACTTACTACCCTTACTGCACATCATAAATCGTTGGCAAGTAATATATATACTTACTGCGCATACCCGATCATCTTGAATCATTGGCAAGTGATATCTGTAGAAAACCCTTATCTGCACATCTTGAATCATTGGCAAGTGATATATATAATGACTGCCCTCACCTGTATATATTAAATCGTTGGCAAGTGATATCTGAACGACTACCCTTACCTGCACATCTTGAATCATTGGCAATTGATATTTGTACTGACTGCCCTCACCTTGTATATATTAAATCGTTGGCAAATGATATGACTTACTATCCTTACCTGCACATATTGAATCATTGGCAAGTGATATATGTACTGACTGCCCTTACCTGCATATATTAAATCATTGGCAAGTGATATATGTAGAAACTATCCGTAGCTGTACATCGGGAATCATTGGCGAGTGATATCTGTACTCGCTGCTCTTACCTGCAGATCTTAAATCATTCACGAGTGATATGTGTACTAACGCTGCCTTTACCCAGATATTTTGAAATCATTGACCATTGATATCTGTACTCGCTGCCCTTACCTGTATATTAAATCATTGACAAGTCATATCTGTAGTCCCTGTCCTTACATACATATTTGAAATTGTTGGAAACAAGGGATATCTGTACTCGCTGCCCTTACGTGTATATTTTTTAATCATTTGCAAGTGATATATGTAGTCACTGCTCATATATTACCTGCATATATGTAAAACATTGAACAGAAACAGAGATTGATATATGTACTGACTCCCCTACCTGCATATATTGAATCATTGGCAATTGATATATGTACTGACTAAGAAAAACATATATTGAATCATTGGCAAGGATATCTCTACTCGGACTACGGTTACCTCCACATCTTGAATCATTGGCAAGTCACATGTGTACTGACTGCCCTTACCTAAACATCTTGGAATCATTGGCACGTGATATATGTAATCGCTGACCGTAGGTGCACATCGTGAACCGTTGGTGAGTGATATCAGTACTCTGCTGCTCTTGCCTGCATATCTTAAATCATTGGCAAGTGAATCTGTACTCAATGTGCTTCTATGCATATATTGCATCATTGGCAAGTGATATATGTGCTCGCTGTCTTTGCCTGCACATCTTAAATCATTTAATAAGTGATAAATGTACTAAACAGCCCCTTACCTGCACATCGTGAATCATTGTGAAGAAACAAGCTGTACTCACTGCCCTGATCTGTATATAATGAATCATTGGCAACTGATATCTGTACTCACTGCCCCTGATCTGTATATATTGAATCATTGGCAACTGATATCTGTACTCACTGCCCTGATCTGTATATAATGAATCGTGGCAACTGATATCTGTACTCACTGCCCTGATCTGTATATATTGAATCATTGGCAACTGATATCTGTACTCACTGCCCTGATCTGTATATATTGAATCATTGGCAACTGATATCTGTACTCACTGCCCTGATCTGTATATAATGAATCATTGGCAACTGATATCTGTACTCACTGCCTGATCTGTATATATTGAATCATTGGCAACTGATATCTGTACTCAATGCCTTTTTCTGTATATATTGAATCATTGGCAAGTGATATCTGTACTCACTGCCCTGATCTGTATATATTGAATCATTGGCAACTGATATCTGTACTCACTGCCCTGAGTCTGTATATATTGAATCAAAGCAACTGAAATATGTGCTCGCTGCCCTTACCTGCACATCTTTATCACAGAGACCAATGATATCTGTACTGGCTGCTCGAACCCACTCATTTTAAATAATTGACAAGGGATATGTGTACTCACTGCCCCTACCTGCATATATTAACTCATTGGCAAGTGATATCTGTACTCGTTGCCCGTAGCTTTACATCGGGACTCATTGGCGAGTGAAATCTGTACTAGCTGCTCTTACCTGCAGATCTTAAATCATTGACGAACGATATCTGTACTAGCTGCTCTTACCTGCAGATCTTAAATCATTGGCGAGTGATATCTGTACTAGCTGCTCTTACCTGCAGATCTTAAATCATTGGCGAGTGATATCTGTACTAGCTGCTTTACCTGCAGATCTTAAATCATTGGCGAGGATATGTGTACTCGCTGCCTTTACCTGTATATATTAAATCATTAACAAGTCATATCTGTAGTTCCTGTCCTTACACACATATTTTAAATCGTTGACAAGGGATATCTGTACTCGCTGCAGTTACCTGTATATTTGTTTATCATTGGCAAGTGATATATATACGCGCTGCCCTTACCTGTATATATTAAATCATTGGCAACTGATATCTGAACTCGCTGCCCTGATCTGTATATATTGAATCAATTGCAAGTGATATATATGTTCGCTGTCCTTACCTGCACATCTAGAATCATTGGCAAGTAATATCTGTACTCGCTGCCCTTACCTGCACATCTTGAATCATTGACAAGTGATATCTGCACTTATTGTCCTTACCTGTATCTATTAAATTATTGACAAGTGATATATGTACTCGCTGCCCTTACCTGTGTATCTTAAATCATTGACAAGTGTTATATGTACATGCTACCCTTACCTGCCTATCTTAAATCAATGACAAGTTATATCTGTACTCACTGCCCTGATCTGTTTCTATTGAATCATTGACAAGGGATATCAGTACTCACTCCCTTACCTGGATATCTTAAATCATTGGCAATTAATACATGTACTCGCTGCCCCTACCTGTATATCTCGAATCATTGGCAAATGCTATTTATACTCGTTGCTCTTACCTGCATATCTCAACGACGAGCAAACAGAAATAAACACCAACACAACTATCAAAATTGACTTCAGTGTCCCAGAGTAAAATCTCTTTGCACTTCTGCTGTCGAATTTGTTTGTTAGTCTCATTTTTCTTTGAAAACAGTTTGTTTCCTTGGTTAGAGTCTAATTTGCTTTGAATACAGCTTTCTTCCTCTGTTAAACTCTAATTTGCTTTGAAACCAGTTGTCTTGCTCGATAAAAGTCTTATTTCCTGTGAATGCAGTTTTCTTCTTTGTCATCTGTTCAGGTGATTTTCAACTAGTTCTACTGTTCTGTAAAAAATCAAAATAAAATATCATTTTCATCATTTTTATTATCATTATAATCGTATTATAAAAATTACCACAATCATTATGTTAGTATCACCACAGTCATAATTTTCATCCTCATCATCACCATCATCATCATCGTCATCATCATCATCCTCATTATCATCTTCATCATCTTCATCAGCCTCTCCATCATCATCACCATCATCATCATCATCATCGTCATCATCATCATCTTTATTACAGTTCTTATTATTATTATGATCATCATCATCATCATTATCATCATCACCATCATCATCATCATCATCATCATCATCATCATCATCATCAACACCCATCATCTTCACCCATTATCATCTTCGCTATTATTATTATTATTATTATTATTATTATTATTATTATTATTATTATTCATTATTATTATTATTATTATTATTATTATTATTATTATTATTATTATTATTATTATTATTATTATTATTATTATTAATATTATTATTGATGTTATTATTATTATTATTATTATTATTATTATTATTATTATTATTATAATTATTGTCATTATTGTCATTATTGTCATTATTATTATTACTATTATTATTATTATTATTATTATTATTATTATTATTATTATTATTATTATTATTATAATTATTGTCATTATTGTCATTATTGTTATCATTGTTATTTTATTATTATTATTATTATTATTATTATCATTATTATTATTATTTGTTAAATTATTATTAGTGGTAATAGTGAAGTAGTAGTAGTAGTAGTAGTACTGGTAGCAGCCGTAAAAATAGTAGTAGCAGTAGTAGTAGTAGTAGTAGTAGTAGTAGTAGTAACAGTAGTAGTAGTAGTAGTAGTAGTAGTAGTAGTAGTAGTAGTAGTAGTAGTAGTAGTAGTAATAGTGAGTGGTCGTAGTGATAGTAGTATTAGTAGTGGTATTAGTAGTAGCAGTAGTAGTAGCAGCAGTAATAGTAGCAGCAGTAGTAGTAGTAGTAGTAGTAGTAGTAGTAGTAGTAGTAGTAGTAATAGTAGTAATAGTAGTTGTAGTCATAGTAATAGTAGCATTAACAGTAGTAGTAGTACTAGCTGTAGTAGTGTTACTAGTAGTAGCAGTAGTAGTAGTAGTAGTAGTAACACTAGTACTAATAGTAGTATTAATAGTATTAGTAGCAGTAGCAGCAGCAGCAGCAGCAGCAGTAGTAGTAGTAGTAGTAGTAGTAGTAGTAGTAGTAGTAGTAGTAGTAGTAGTGTGGTTATTATTATTATCATTATTATTATTATTATTATTATTATTATTATTATTAATAAAATAATAATAACAATATTATCATTATAAGTTTTATTAATGGAATTTGATTAGTATTAGTATTTTTAGCATTATTAATGTCATTGTCCATTATTTTCATCATTAACATCATTATTTTTATGACATTAATATCATTTACTATTGTTAATATAATTATTACTATTATTATTATAATTGTTTTTCTTCTTCTTTTCTACGTCATTGCTATTGCTATTATTATTGTTATTGTTATTGTTATTGTTATTGTTATTGTTATTGTTATTGTTATTGCTATAGCTATTGTTATTGTTATTGTTATTGTTATTGTTATTGTTATTTTCTTGTTATTTTTCTTGTTATTGTTATTGTTATTGTTATTTTTCTTGTTATTGTTATTGTTATTGTTATTGTTATTGTTATTGTTATTGTTATTGTTATTGTTATTGTTATTGTTATTGTTATTGTTATTGTTATTGTTATTGTTATTGTTATTGTTATTGTTATTGTTATTGTTATTGTTATTGTTATTGTTATTGTTATAGCTATTGTTATTGTTATTGTTATTGTTCATTGTTATTGTTATAGTTATTGTTATTGTTATTGTTAATGTTAATGTTATTGTTATTGTTATTGTTATTGTTATTGTTATTGGTATTGTTATTGTTATTGTTATTGTTATTGTTATTGTTATTGTTATTGTTATATTCACTGTCATTGTCAAAGTGATAGTCATTGTCAGGGTCAGTGTCAGTGCGGTCGTAGTCATCGTTGCCGTTGTCATTGTCGTTGTCGTTGTCATTGTCGTTGTCGTTGTCGTTGGTGTTGTCGTTGCCGTTGTCATTGTCATTGTCATTGTCATTGTCATTGTCATTGTCATTGTCATTATCATTCCCACTCTCATTCTTATTCTCATTTTTATTCTTATTCTTATTCTTTTTTAATCCTTATTCTTATTCTTAATCTTACTCTTATTCTTATTGAAATAGACAGACATTTAGACAGAAACACAATACACCTATCCATCGACAGAGACATCCGAATTTCCCTAGATGTCACTTTGTAGTATTTGTTATTGCTTCATACTGTTCTTTATTTTCTGTTGTCTTTAACTTGACACTGTTTTAGTCTGACAGACTAAGCTGTAGCTAGTTGTCTCCCCTCTTTATAGCTGGCAATCCAACTACTTGGAGCTCCCAGACTTGGAAAGAAGGAAAAGCAATTTTATTCAAATGGATTATCTCTAACATCAGCGGGACGTCTGGTTTCATTCAATCTAATTTCCTTTCCATTGAATTGTTTCGTCATTATGTAGTTCAGCGCTAGCATTCAATTTAGCCCAGGCTTTAATGGACACCATTTCAGCTAAACAATCAACACAGCAGACGGGTAGCAATAAATAACAAAATAACTTTCCAGTCTATGTGAAAACAAGCATAACATTCTGTATGATTTCTCTTTTTATATGTTCCTTGTTTCATTCCTGCATTTCCATTTTCAGATTATATACTTACATAAAGATAGATTATTGTTTCTCGAGTAATGAAGAAAATATAACACGTGAATGATACATTGAAAAGATCCATACCATTGGTCTAATAAAACATGGGAGTGATACATTGAAAAGATCCATACCATTGGTCTATATAACATGGGGAGTGATACATTGATAATATCCATACCATTGGTCTGATAAAACATGGGAGTGATACATTGAGAATATCCATACCATTGGTCTATATAACATGAGAGTGGTAAATTGAAAAGATCCATACCATTGGTCTATATACGCGGGGAGTGATACATTGAAAAGATCCATACCATTGCTCTAATATAACATGGAATGATACACTGAAAGATCCATACCATTGTTAGGAGTGTTACATTGAAAAGATCCATACCATTTGTCTATATAACATGGGAGTGTTACATTGAAAAGATCCATACCATTTGTTTATATAGCATGGGAGTGTTACATTGAAAAGATCCATACCATTAGTCTATATAGCATGGGAGTGACACATTGAAAATATCTATACCATTGGTCTATATAGCAGGGGAGTGATACATTGAAAAGATCCATACCATTAGTCTATATAGCACGGGAGTGATACATTGAAAAGATCCATACCATTGGTCTATATAGCAGGGGAGTGATATATTGAAAAGATCCATACCATTTGTCGATATAACATGGGAGTGATACATTGAAAAGATCCATACCATTGGTCTATATAGCATGGGAGTGACACATTGAAAATATCCATCCCATTTCTCTAATATAACATGGGGTGATACATTGAAAAGATCTATACCATTTGTCGATATAACATGGGAGTGATACATTGAAAAGATCCATACCATTGGTCTATATAGCATGGGAGTGACACATTGAAAAGATCCATACCATTGGTCTATATAGCATGGGAGTGATGCATTGAAAACATCCATACCATTGGTCTATATAGCATGGGAGTGATGCATTGAAAACATCCATACCATTGGTCTATATAGCATGGGAGTGACATTGAAAAGATCCATACCATTGGTCTATATAGCATGGGAGTGATGCATTGAAAACATCCATACCATTGGTCTATATAGCATGGGAGTGATGTATTGAAAACATCCATACCATTGGTCTATATAGCATGGGAGTGACACATTGAAAAGATCAATACCATTGGTCTATATAGCATGGGAGTGATGCATTGAAAACATCCATACCATTGGTCTATATAGCATGGGAGTGACACATTGAAAAGATCCATACCATTGGTCTATATAGCATGGGAGTGATACATTGAAAAGATCCATACCATTGGTCTATATAACATAGGACTGATACATTGAAAAGATCCATACCATTTGTCTATATAATATGGGAGTGATGCATTGAAAAAATCCATACCATTTGTGTACGAAAAACGGCATTTTTGTTAGAATTTTTTTCTCTCAAAAGTTTACAATATAACATATAGATCTATATAAAATAACCGACATCATTCTATTAACATTGACAAGAGTGCCAAATATAAAATTATAATACAAATCGTTCGGTAAATGGCGGAGGAAATAGAATTTTAGTGTAGACAAACTACATTTCGAGAAAAATGCAAGTAAAAAATCAAAAGAAAATAACACAAAAAAGACACTTCAGACGAGTTACCGTTCTTGTAGCAGCCCCTTACTCTTTCCAGTCTCTGGCATTGTTACTAATGTAAAGAGGATTATAAATCTAGATTTAGATGTGCACTGTTGTGAAAACAGACGTCAAAATCAAAATGACCATTTTTCCTATGCTTGTGCGCATGTTTACATACACACTGACGTGCAACGCTTCTTACAAAAATATAATTACACCACACAGCGATGAGCCGAAGCGACGAGAGATATCGCCAAAAATAGGTCACATGTTATGCCACATTTAGCGATTAACTGCCAATATACGGGTTTTACTACCATTTTCTCAGTCAGTGTCAGTGTTTGAGTCATTTACGTCAAAATTTTGATTGTTTTTACGTACCCTCGCCTACATAATATTTTGTAAAAAAAAAATCATACGTCATATGGACATTTTTCTGCCATGAACTTGTAGATAAATGATCGTTCAACCCAAATATGCAAAGAACAGAAAATCGACCTTTTGGTCTCAAACTCGCGTCCAGGTGGCGCCCCCCCCCCCACCCTCTTTGAGTTTGCTGACTCGGCGATGATATTTTGTCTTCAAAGAGTAACGTAAGTACAAAGACTCTACTAATGCTATTACTATCATTTATCATAATTGATATCAGGTGTCTAAAAAGTATGATATTGGAACAGCATTCTATCGTGGCACCACATGAGGTATTGTTTACGCGACGCCTCTGCATTATTTTTATTTATATGTCAATGTCGTCATGAAGTTGTAACCCCCTGTCGGCTTTAACTTTAACTGTTTAACTGACTGAAAGTTTCTCCTCTGCTTTCTTTCTCATGCTGTATACCGTACTTGTATATTTCTAAAGCGTTCATGATGATCAGTAGACTAGAACCTTGCTTGCACTTGCACAAGTTGCAGTTGCAATAGTTGCATTGATAATCCGGGCGATGCATTCTGTACTG
The DNA here is from genome assembly GCA_037039925.1 of Doris montereyensis. Taxonomy (NCBI): domain Eukaryota; kingdom Metazoa; phylum Mollusca; class Gastropoda; order Nudibranchia; family Dorididae; genus Doris; species Doris montereyensis. The sequence goes on from JAXRKP010001899.1 coordinate 13,849, forward strand.
CTTCCTGCTTATGAAGTCTTACTTACAATTACGTTACACATATTTACAAATTATGCTACTACTACTAAGTAACTAAGTTGTAGATCCCTCTCTCTCTCTCTCTCTCTCTCTCTCTCTCTCTCTCTCTCTCTCTCTCTCTCTCTCTCTTTGTATCTCTCTGCTTGTCTATCTCGCTGTATGTATCTCTGTCTGTCTATTTTTCTTTCGCTGTCTCTGGTTGCGTCTCTCTCTGATTGCGTCTCTCTCTCTCTCTCTCTCTCTCTCTCTCTCTCTCTCTCTCTCTCTCTCTCTCTCTCTCTCTCTCTCTCTGATTCGTCTCTTTCTCTCTCGTCTCTCTCTCTCTGCTTGTCTATCTCTGTATGTATCTCTCTGTCTCTGTCTCTGTTTTTCTTGTCTCTGTCTGTCTATCTCTGGTTGCGGCTCTCTCTCTGTCTCTCTCTCTGTATCTCTCTCTCGTCTCTCTCTCTCTTTTTCTCTCTCTGTCTGTCTATCTCTCTCTCTCTCTCTCTCTGCTTGTCTATCTCTGTATGTATCTCTCTGTCTCTGTCTCTGGTTTTCCGCTTGTCTCTGTCTGTCTATCTCTGGTTGCGTCTCTTTTTCCTCTCTCTCTCTCTCTCTCTCTCTCTCTCTCTCTCTCTCTCTCTCTCTCTCTCTCTCTCTCTCTCTCTCTCTCTCTCTCTCTCTCTCTCTCTCGAAAAGTTTTGATGTCGCTGATTCCAAATTTGACATTTAAATTATTAAAAAATTAGCTTTTGATGTGTTATTTTGAATTTTATTGTTTAGGATTTTATCCTCCGCTAAGCCCTAGGTCACATTTCCGGTCGAGCAGACACCGCAACGCCAATGATGACTGACACTGCGACAGTGACAAATGACATTACACTAAATTACAGGATCGCTCCTTGACAAAATATGTAGTCGTACGTAGTCTTGCTAAAATTCAGGTCACCACCCGATTTTCAAATTTGTACGGCTAACGTACGCCTTTCGTGACCCATGGAAATGATACTACAGCATGCGATTTTACTTCGAATAGATCTACGTCTATCCATACGTGAACACTGAAACGGATGCAAAATACGTACCATGGAAAGGGTTTTAAATAAGATTTTTTTCCATGGTACGTAATAAAATTAAAATGTTTCGTATTAGTATTATTAATATTATTACGTACGTTCGTTTTAATTCTGAAAACGTACTTCATTTTCATTTCCATGGATCCGTCTTTGAGACCCATCATGTGCGTGCTTTCCTCATGCCGTCGTCAGATGTTCACCGTCGTACTAGTAGTGGTAGTACTAGTAGTAGTAGTGTAGTAGTAGTAGTAGTAGTAGTAGTAGTACAATTGTAGTGGTAGTAGTAGTAGTAGTACACATGTAGTAGTAGTAGTAGTAGTAGTAGTAGTAGTAGTAGTAGTAGTAGTAGTAGTAGTAGCAGTGGCAGTAGTACTAGATATAGTAGTAGTAGTAGTAGTAGTAGTAGTAGTAGTAGTAGTAGTAGTAGTAGTAGTAGTAGTAGTAGTAGTAGTAGAGTCATCATAGTACATATTAGTATTAGGCATTGCGCCACGCAAACAATTGACTGCATTTTCGAAACAATCGCTTTGTTTGTGACTGATTATTGTGAATGAAGCCAAGATCCGAGCAGAATTATATGTACAGGCCTACATTACTGCATACTTTCGATTCGTCCACATTTTCATGACTGGTGGTAATTCAGCGTGTTGTTATTCCTACTATATTTCGCTAAGTATTTAAGATATCTCTGCTGATGGAAAAATTGGTTTCTAGTACCTACCAATGTATATATCGTCTGTAGTACTAACTAGTAACTCTCTCCGTTTCTTTTTGTGTCTCTCCAGTCTCTGTGTCTGTAGCCTATGTCTTTCTCTCTACGTCTATGTGACACTATGTCGCTCTCTCTCTAGTCTGTTGTTTGTCTCGCTCGCTCTGTTCCTATTTTGTGTCTCTAGTCTGTGTTTTTTTCTGTCTCTGCCTCCTATCTTTCTCTGCCCCCCCCCTCTCTCTCTCTCTACTCTCTCCTGGCTGCCTCACCTGCCTCTCTTTCTGTCTATAGTCTATCTCTCTCTGTTTGTGTGTGTAACTGCTGATCTCTCTCAATACTCTCATTGGCGGTTGGCAGCCGTTACTGGTTGGTACCGGCTTTTGCCGTCTGAATGCACACACTTGATAATGTGATGATACAGACCATTGTAAATTTCTTTCATTCTTGGAAATGACTAGGACTAGGACTAGGATTAGATTAGTTAGGAAGCAGAAAATAGCGTTGTGGTTATGGTGGAAAAATAGAAATAGAAGAAGACAAACACATAGATATCGCAGCATCATATATATATATATATATATATATATATATATATATATATATATATATATATATATATATATATATATATATATATATATATATATATATATATGTGCATCATATTAACAATGAACAATCTCATTCCATAGTTCCATCACGTAATCTCTGTTGCTGTTGTTTCTGTCCACCTTGTCATAAATAGCAAAGCAAGCCTTGTTTGGACTGCCCCACTGCCACAATAGATCGTGGTAAACATTATAAAAAAACTGAAGAGAAATAAGATTGCGTATGTAGTACTAGTAGTAGTAGGCCTCTATAGAGAGCCGATTTGGTCAATAGTAACTATCATTTTGGGGTGAACTGAAAGCGAAAGTGAAAGTGAAAGTGAAAGGGGCGCTTGCATGCAAAACTCCCGCCAAAAAAAAATCAAAATCAACAAATAGTCACTCTAAAGATGCGGATTGTCACGGGATTATAGGTTTTTTAATACCGGTATGTTGATTTCATTTCTGACATAAAAGTGATTTGAAGCAATATTTTGGTTTTTAATTTTTGATAAAAACTTACTTCCCTGCTGACGTTTCCGGTAATGAGTCATCGCACCAAGCCTATCCTGTTCCTTACACTACCGGTACTTACCTTACAGTACAGACAGATGAAAATGACACGATCAATTGCTTCCCGTCTGCCGGCGTAATGTGACACGTTATCTTGCCCGTTAAATTCTCTTCGATGAACTATACATGTATGTATTGTAACTCACTGCATTACGTTTTGCTTGGAATCCGGCTATTTTACGCCGTGAAAATGAAACGGTCTTAGTATAATTCTGGCCTTAAGGCCGCCACTCACTATGCAGATATCCATCTCAAGATCATCTCAAGCGGCATTGAGATGGTCTTGAGACCTGAACAGACCAAAATGCGGATGAGATAAAAATATCAACAAACGGTGAGATAGCTTTGAAATACTTGAATTCAGAACAAGCCTCGAAATTTATCTGTCGGATCGCAAACCGGGGTACTCAACGCCTAAAATAAAGGGATGCCATTAATGCCAAAGTCAAAAATTGTAAATCCGACTTCAAAATCTTCATTAGCGTCAAATTCTAGTGCGATTTGATACCATTTTACCAATCTCAAACATTATCTGTAATACTAATACCTAATAGTAATAATGTTAATAAATTTTAATTATTGTCCTTTGTGAGCGCTACCTAGAGTCTAGAGGTAGAGAGAGAGAGAGAGAGAGAGAGAGAGAGAGAGAGAGAGAGAGAGAGAGAGAGAGAGAGAGAGAGAGAGAGAGAGAGAGAGAGAGAGAGAGAGAGAGAGAGAGAGAGAGAGAGAGAGAGAGAGAGAAGGGAGAGAGGGAGAGAGAGAGAAAGAGAGAGGGAGAGCGAGAGAGAGGGGGGAGAGCGAAAGAGAGAGTGAGAGAGAGAGAGAGAGAAAAGAGAGAAGAGAGAAGGAGAGAGGGAGGGGAGAGAGGGAGAAAGAGAAAGAGAGCGAGAGAGAGAGAGAGAGAGGGGGAGAGTGAAAGAGAGAGAGAGAGCAGAAAGAGAGAGCGAGAGAGAGAGAGAGAGAGAGAGAGAAGAGAGAGAGAGAGAGAGAGAGAGAGAGAGGGTGGGGTGGGGGGCGCAAAGCTCTAGACTACATCTAGGCAAGTTGCGAGAAGAAAATTCTTGCATAATATCTATTTATACTATAGCAGAGTTGGAAGTGGCGGGTAAAAATCACTTGACTTGTTATCATTCATTCTTTGTGTCCTGTTTCTCTAAGTATCAGGGGACCAACTATCTGAAGCAAATGATTGGTAATTGGTATGTGTGTCCTCGTCCATTCGTAAATATTTGTTATAATCGGCAGAGTACAATGTCAATTGTCAGTTCTTTTTAAAAAGGTGGTGTGAGTGTGATTGTGAGTGAACTTGTCCTGCTGAAGAAGCCATTGTTTGCACCATAATGATTTCTTTTGCCTTTTCTTCTTTAGATAAACACCTACAAAAACTATACTCGCTGCAGCAACTTCCCTCTGTCTTGGTCTGTGTCGAGTGTAGTGTGTGGGCACAAATGAGATCGCTCACGGATGGGGTCTTGAGGCGATCTTGAGAGTGAGAGAGAGCATCTTGGGATGATCTTGAGATGGATATCTGCGTAGCGAGTGGTGACCTTTACTATATAATTCTGGCCTCACATTTTCACCCGTCTGCAAGGAACAGGATGGGCTTGATGGATGACTCATGACCGGAAACGTCAGCAAGAATGCCTTTTATCAAAAAATTTAAAACAAAATATTGCTTCAAATTCAAATCACTTTTTTTATGTCAATGTCAGAAATTAAATCAGCATATTGAAAAACCTATATTATAATCCCGTGAAAATCCGCATCTTTAGAGTGACTAGGCCTAATTTGTTGATTTTGGTGTTATTTATTTAATTTTTTTAGGCGGGAGTTTTGCAAGCGCCCCTTTCACCCCAACGATGATACTACTACTACATACATAATACATATGTATTGATCGGTGTGTGCTTTTTTGTGATGTTTACCACTTCTTTAAATGACGATGATCTTATTGTGGTAGTCCACCAAACAAGGCCTTCTATAAAATTTATGACATTGACAAGAGGGCCAGAAACCACAGCAAAAGAGATTACGTGATGAAACTATGGAATGCGATTGATTGTAATGTTAGTACCGTACTTATTAGTAGGATGTACATTATAATTTATATTATTAAAATATTATACTTTTAATTATAATTTATATGCTGCGATATCTATGTGTTCATCTTCTATTTTTCCACCATAGCCACAACGCTAATTTATGCTTCCTAATCCTAGTCAGCGTCATTAAAGTCATTTCCAAGAATGAAAAAGAAATTTACAATGGTCTGTGTATCAAGTCAAGTGTGTACATTCAGACGGCGAAAGCCGGGGTTAATTTTTTAGATGTTCACGGCGTCAGCCGTGCGGCGGCAACGGACGGGCTTAGTATAATTCTGACATAGGTTTTAATATCTATCTTTCTTTAATATTTCGCAAATGGTGGATGTTTTCTAATTAAACAAAAATTCTCTCTTTGCTTTGAAATCACCTTTCTGTGAATGAGTGGACAGGCTTAAATCTAATTAAACAAAAACTATCTCTCTTTGCTTTGTCTCTCTCTTTCTGTGAGTTTAAGTGTCTTTCTCTCTCTCTCCCTCTTTTAAGTCTTTGCGTACATATCTCTTCTTCTCTTGTCTATCGGGTGTGGATCTCTCTGTCTGTGTCTGCCTTCTAATCTATCGCTGTCTCTGGATTTGGTCGGCCCATTACCACCATCGGATGGATACACTCACATTTTCTCCATCATCGATCGGACCACCCATTGGCTATACCATTTTAAGTAAGGATTACGACTGCAGCAATGCAAAAGACTGCGCAGGTTTGGAACACCCTTTGGTCCGTTGGAGTTGGATGTCACATCCGACCACGGACCACACTTCACTTCCTCTCTCTGGACAGAAGTATCGCTCCATCTCGGCACCCGCATCCATAGAACCACAGCGTACTATCCACAATCTAATGGGATGGTGGAAAGGTTCCACCAATCATTGAAAATGAAAACGTCCCTTAACAAGCTCGCCTCAGTGCAGTGCTAGAGACGAACTGCCGTGGGTTTTGCTAGGTCTCCTCTCTCATAACAGCGCCTAAAGAGGACATCGGAGTATCCGTCGCAGAGCTCGTATACGGAGAACCACTTACAATTCCAGGCGAATTCGTCTGAAAGCACCTCTTCCTTCGTGGTCAGCGGATGCATTTCTAAAACAAGCGAGAATAGTTGATAGAACTAGAGCTTCTTCTACTTCTAACAACAGTCACTCAGCATCTCGACATGGCAAACAAACCTCTGTCGTGCCAGGCTGTCTAACCAAGGCCAGCTACGTGTTTATTCGAAACGACGCCTATCGTCGTACTACTAGTCGTAGGCCACTCGATCGTCCTTACTTACACTTACACAGGACCATTTCACTTTCAGGTCACCCAGAAATCTTCAAAGATGTTCCTCGTACTCGTAAACGTGGGAGGACGACATGAACACAATACCGATAGATCGCCTCAAGCCTGCTCATGTGGACCAAACGGAACCGGTGCACGTTTCCGATCCCTACACTACAGCCACCAGCACTGTCGACCACCAAATCAGCCTAGCGACAAGGCCCGGAATCCACCCACAGCCCAAACAAACCAGCGCTCCGTGGACTGTGAGTGTGAAGACGCGTGCTGGACGTTGCACGAGACGTCCCAAACACCTACATACAAGTACAAGACAGTGTATGCCTGTGCTGGGGGGAGCTATGTGGCAATCATCGCACTGCATCACACTAATTACTAATGATGAACTCTTTTATGTTGTGTCTTGTGACGTCATTAAATGTGCCTTTTCTGACTTAAAAGTAAAAGTAATAAAAGACTTCCGGTTGTTACAACTAACGAAATAAAAAACAACAACACAAAATCCAAACGATCGTCTTCAACTTTTTTCTGTTAGCTAACTGCTACTGCTACAATAATATCTACACTCAAACACGGCTATAGTAACTAAAGAGCAGCTTTACATTACTACAGTCGAGTCAGTGCAGTGCGCAGTAAAACTAACGAAGAAAAACATTTCCTGGTCCGGATATTTTGCTATAATTTGGGGTTGTTAAAATTAAAACGAAATACCGGTACATGTACGTTATCATTAGATAAAATCTGAGCTTATACTTATAGTATAGTATATAGTTATACTTTATTATAGTTATAGTTATAGCGAAAGAAAATATTATGAGAAAGTATTCTCCGGTCCCGATCACGGGATAAGTATGAACAAGGATGACTAAGTTCTAAGTATGAGTATTCCACTATCAAACCCGACAACGCACACGTAGAACTAGAACTAGAACTACTAGACTAGAAGTAGTAGAAGATCTTATCTTATTGCGATTGCGGATACCGATCCGTGCAGGTAGTTCGTACCGATTTTATAAGTATTGAGGGACATGTGATTGTGACCGAAACTCACCGTCGCTACTCGCGTCTCGTCACAAGGCGTGGGCGCCGTGATGTAATAGTAATACTAATAGTATTTTTAAGGAAGTTACACGTCTTTCGAATATTAATACATTTGTATTTGTAGCATTAGCATGTTTATGTATTCCCAAAAATGACATTTTTGACATAAATCATGTGTCGCACGACGCATTTTCTCAGTTTTGATGCTGTCAAAATAAATATGTGAAAAGTGAAAGCTCATTGTCTCTGTAGTGTATGTCTCATTTCTTGTTTTTCTATGTGTATGACTGATGGATGCATGTCAAGTATTTATTAAGCTCATATCATTTTTATGGATTCTAGAGCCTCGTAAAACTAGTATTTTTTCACTTTTGAAACGGAGCGCGAAAATGTTAAAATAAATTAAAAATTCATAACTTTTTTAAATTTATGAACCGATTTTGATATCTTAAAAACTGGAATTCATGATCTGAGAAGTACTATACTATTATTACTATAAAGTTTTAGTCTGGGCTAGTAATACTATTACTAATTACTAATACTATAGCAGTGATTAGCAGTGTAGCAGTAGGTAGCAGAGCGGCCGTTGATCGTAGAAAAATATAATAACATTGTTGATAACATTATCAGCATCATCTAATTGTGGCAAGGTACGAGCAGAATTCGTTATTTCTTAATTTTTCTTAATAATTTAGAAAATAATATTATCTTCATTTTTAGAGAAACAATACTATTACTATTACTATTAATGGTACTATACACTACCCACATGTTTGATAGGGAAGATTGAATATTCCTTATCATTAATATCAATATCAAACACGTGTGTAGTGAGGTTTTTTCTCTAGATGGATGTTGGTATTCAAAAAAGTTGATTTGTTATTGCCAATGTTTTTAAAAAGAAACCCTTTGTGGAATGTTTCCTTTTTTTCTGCTTTCTTCGCTCAGATTGGTAGGCGTATATCAAACGTCAGCAGATAAACGGCTATCGACCATTACAGATTTGTTATCTAGTCCCATTTCAATCAAACTCTATTTTATAAATTATATCTTTGTTTTTCTCACTCTGCCTCTATCTACCTACCTACAGCTTCCTCTCTGAGACTCTCTCTCCCCCCCTTCCTCTCTTCCTCTCTCTCTCTCTCTCAATTACGCTTCTTGAATCTTCTCTCTTTTTCTTTTCTTTGTTTGTTTGTTGTTTTGATGATTATAAATTATAATATAATGATATTCATACTATACTTGTAGAAATTTTGATTGACACTAATAACAGTGATGAAATATAATAATGGTCATTTTGGGTTGCCTCTGCGGTCTGTTGCGCTTCCTCCATTCATCATAGTTTTTTTTTCTTGTTTTCTTTTTTCTCTCCTTGTTTTATTGAATTCATGATTTCAAAACAAAAAAACACTACAATTTTACTACAAACATGAAAACATTGAAAGAATAGAAAGATGAAATAAAATAAAATAAAGCAAAATACCCGGGACAAAACATCCGAATAACAAATAAGTATCCTTTGTGCACACAAGAGAAGTAAGTTCCTTACCATAAGTAACATATTTTAAGGATACTTATTTTTCAGGATCCCTTTGTGTTTTCCCCTCTAGGTTATATCATAAGGATTATTAATACTATTATTAATACTAATAGGCCGTATCACACAAGTACAGACTCACCGACTGGACATCATTTTATTTATCCCCAGTAGGTCATCTCATTCAGTCCTCAACTCCGACAGGAGCATAGACTAGAAGAAGTACACAAGCCTGTTGTTAACTTAATGTTAGGCTTGTCGCACTACTAATCTAATAGTAATAATAGTAATACTAACTAACATTTAAACAACCTTAAACAAGACTTTTCTCTACCTATAGCTGGGTGTTCATTCACAACTTAGGAAAGTAGAGTGGGAGGTAACTTTCATACGTAAGATTTAGTAAGAGTAAGACAGTAAAAGTACAAAGTACAACATTGTGCCGTGAAAAACTCACCTGTGCTACTAGCGGGACTTGAACCTGAACCGATGTCGTCGTGATTACAACTTTATTACACTTACACTATTAATTACAGGCTCACAACACTACGGTACAGCTACAAAAGATGTATTATTATTAGTATTATCCATCAGTATGTGTATGCAGTTAACTTCACTTTGGGTTTATTAATATTATGACTGAAACTGAAAGAATAACATTAACAAACAGGTGCGAAGCTGGACTTGGAAGACGGGACCGCGACGTAATTCACCGGGAGAGCCTATTAGTATTCCAAATCCAATGGGGCGTTTAGTGAGCGAAATTATCTGCTCTTGTTTCAGAAAACAATTGAAATTGAAACTGATCGATGTTCGCTCTGTAGTGGAGCCTGATGCCCTTAGTTAATTATACTACTACTAGTACTACTTAGCAAAATATGAGTGAAGTGATTACCTCACGTCATTATTCATAAATTATGTAATAATGTTATAATGTGGTATAACTACTGCTTCTACCATTTCCTACTCTTGTTAATTAATAATAATCCTTTTAATAATACTACTTAGTAGTAATACTGTAATAATGCTAACATTTATACTAACAACCAAACACTTGTGGTGACGATTACCAATACCACACCAGCCTTTCTCTCTCTCTCTCTCTCTCTCTCAGTTCTCACTCGGCCTATGGATCTTCAAATACTTCAATTGTTGTTACGGGGTATCTATGCGTTAAAATTAAGTATACTGAGGCGGTGGTCACATCGACCCTGATCTCGTTACTTACCTACTTACAGCTGAGTTACACTACAGTGTACGTAATGTAGTTTAGTCTATGATGAGCAGTATGACTTAGTGGCACTTGGTGGACCAACAAGCAACCTTCATCATCGTTGTGTGTATGTGTGTGTGCCCTTTCTGTGTCACGTGTATGACTAACTATAATATAATAAGTATTATGAGTGGGGAATGTGGGCGATCGTCGCTCAGGTTCTTTCACATGTGTGTGTGTGTGTCAGTGTGCAGACTTTCTGTGTGTGTGTGCAGGTTTTCTGTGTGTGTGTGGGGGAGGAGGGGGGGATCATCATTCGGGTTCTATCACTCACTATCAATACAAAATACTATACAGTATAACGTGTGTGTGTGTGTACTTGAGTGTGCACTTGCATGCGTTTCTGTAGTACTAGTACTGTACATACATGTATTAATTATTATACATGGTTACTTACTGATTGGAATACGCCTACAAATACTACAATGAGGAATGATTTCAAATGTAATCAATGGACTGATAGTATTATACAATGTTTGTTTCATTGAAATTTACTGTGAACTAAGGGGAGGGGGATCATCATTCGGGTTCTATCACTCCCACTATCAATACAAAATACTATACAGTATAACGTGTGTGTGTGTGTACTTGAGTGTGCACCTGCATGCGTTTCTGTAGTACTAGTACCGTACATAAAGAAATATAATATTAATAAGCAGGGAGAGGAGAATGTGGGCGATCGTCGCTTGGGTTCTTTCACTTTCATCACTTGTCCAAAAGAAAATCTTTCAAAGGCATTGCTTTTAGTAAGTAGTAGTAGTAGTACATGTACTTGACTTGTATGAGCTGAGTTTGACTTTAGTTTTACTCACATCCACAACGACCAAGCTGATCTCGGCATTTGGCAGGATTTTCAATTTTGCCCGGTATGCCCTGTAGTAATATTTTTTCAACCCGGCTTCAACCAACGACCATTTGGTTGAGAGTGAAAGTGAGAGGTCGATATCTTCCTTGCCTCTGGACTACTGAGTCCTCCGATTGAGCTGAGACTTGAGAAGTTATTCAATAACCTACTCAATGGATCAACGAGTCAGTGGGGAGCCAAGGCTGTCCTTCACTCCATTCCACTAGTTGAGATAGTGAAATTTATTTACACAAAGGACAAGCTGGACAGGAAGTGAATTCAAAATATGAGCCTTCTTTGGCACAATGCTGGTGATCAAATCACATCTTATTTTCTTAGTTCCACTCCTCAGAAAGTTGGAAGTATTGTCTGTGCAATGAATACATCATTTAATAACTTTTAATATATACATGTATACATACATGTATTAATTATACATGGTTACTTACTGATTGGAATACGCCTACAAATACTACAATGAGGAATGATTTCAAATGTAATCAATGAACTGATAGTATCATACAATGTTTGTTTCATTGAAATTTACTGTGAACTAAGGGGAAAGAGCAAGACGAAAGGATTAGCGAAAGCGTGAAAAAGAAAGAAGTAGGATCTACCATTAGTACCAGCCAACCGCCTCCACATTAATATTAATGATAACACTATACATTACAAGGAGAGTGACGGCGTTCAAAAAAGAAAAAGTAGTCTTTAAAGTTTCACCGCTTAGTCTATTATTAATAATAGTGAGCAAGGTTTTCAATATTTTCATGTACTCACACCTCAATGTCTCAAGATTATGGTAGGACAAAGGAAATACATCATGGGCCAGGACATTGTAGTGTGTAGTAAGGGGATGCATTACAGTACACATAATAAATTGAATTACACATAATAAAAAAATTGGTCTACCAACATTGGCATTGACCATTGATACTATTAACAACACTGAAAACGGGCGGCAGAATAGAGACAAGACAAGAAGTCTACATATAGCATACAGTACCTGCAAGTCTTTTCATCCGCCGTATCCAAAAAGGACCAATCTCGTATAATTGCAAAGGATTGGTAGCACCTGACTTTCCACATTCTGGGGTTACTATCATTACTACGACTACAGCCAGGGGTCCTCCCAAATCAATGTTGAACACGGGGTTCATGAAATTGTGAATGTGATCCAACAAATTTTGTGCAATAGAGACACAGAAATCCAATTCATGGTGTACATTACTGTAACTAATGTAACTGCCAAATCTAGAAGAATGAAGCAGGCCTACACAATGTAGTGGTACAAGCACAAGGCAAGAACTCCTATCCACATGGGCTTGGTACACAGACGATAGGTTACTGGTCCCAAATGAGGGAGGAATGAGCATGATTCGTACTCTGAAATATTTCTCTGGTCTTCAGTGTATGTGCTGCCCAAGACCCATCTAGAGGTTGAGCTAAAACTGCGATGACAATGATACAGTCGTTAAACATTTCTTGACAGTTGAAATCAAATATGTACATATAATATACACATAGTTGTAAAGGCAGCCAAAGTTTCAAGCAAAACTTCTTCAGTTAACTGACCTCTGATAAGCATTTTTAAATGATTTTTAATATGATTATGAATAAGTAAGGTAGTGCTAATTGAACAATAGAAATGAATAAAGAACACATCCTAGAACTATAAAATAAAGTTTTTATATTTTAATGCCTCACTCTAATTATTAATATATAATATTATCAGATGATTCATTTCCTTGATTTCAATTTGATGAAGGTTCATGTTTTGTATAAATAAAATAATGCATTAACAGTAGCTCACTTTCACCATATTATTACACATATTATATATAAGAATATGTGTGAAGGATGGTAGTTTCAATAGTTTCATACCCAAAACATCATCCAATCAAATATTGTCAAAAGATATCTATTGTTTACCATTTTCTCAAAGCGATTTAAGCAGCTTCATCTGCACCCTTCTCCCATTCACCTTATGATTAGCGATAGCATTTTCAACACAAAAACAATTCAACACTTAGTACATATTCAGATGCACTGTGTAACGATGAAGTAATGAAGGTATGTTTTTTTTAATATGAATCTTTTAAATGAAAATGCCAAAGGTAATGACAACATAAACAAAAAATAAAATACATATATTGAAATAAAAACTTTCTTCTGTGACATTTTTTGTAAAAAAAAAAAAAAGAAAGACTAAAAAATCATTAAAATTGTAATATCAATTTTAAAAATGACAGTTGACAACAAATAAAAAATGTACTATGTACATTATTCTTATTTATTTAGGAAATAGGTAAATGCTACTAGGATCGCTGTATTCACCCCATCGGCCAAACACGTCAATGGCACGAACTGCAAAGTAATACTTATTGCCTTCTTGAAACTGAACAAGAGTGCAGGCCATGGGTAAAGGTAAAGCTTTCACATCACCCACCTGCAATGAAGAAATTAAAAGTTCACAATATTAAAAATAAACATTAAACGGAATCTTCTATGCCACTCACAGCATTGTATGACAAATAAATGAAATTCAGATATGTGGGTGGGTGGGGGGGGGGGGGACGACAGAAAGCGGTAAGGCTCAGTGATATTTAACATTTGCTGCTCTTCCTGTCCACTTAGTTATGGTTATTATGTTATGTTCTCAAATGAACTCAGTTTCAAATTGTAGCCTTCACAGTTTTTCTCTTCAGTTTTGGTCACCCATTAAATTGTTGTTTTTTGCCACCTACATTTGCAACAATTTATACAATTTCAGCAAAACTTGTTATAGTTATAATAAGAGTCTATGGAAAATTAAAATTTCACGGGCAAAAGAAGGTACCAAACTTTAAAAAATTACTTTTATTATATTATATCCCCCCAATTTTTAAATACATGAGTATGACTGGAAATAACAGTACAGGAAGAGAGTCCATTTTTCACTGACATTTTCTAGATATAAACATCATGTAGTTATTTCCTAATGCCGGAAATCTGCAAGATTACTTCAGAAAATTACCTTCTTCCAAAGTGATGAACTTGGCGTAGAATTAGTTTCCTGATAGGCAAAGAGCTGATATGAAGCGATATTTGCAACATTTGAAGGAAGACTGGGCATGTTCCAAGACAGTACAATACCTGTACAATTTTATGGGTTGAAAATACATACATATATTATTAGAATGGTATGTTACTGTTATATTATATATATTCTAATCTAATATCTAGATTTCTAATCTATTCTACTCTTAAAGATCTAGAATTTTGATAGATCTAGATCTGTAGTATGTTCCGATCTATAGTGAAAGCACCCCTAGTGGCTATGGCCCCCTAAGGAGCAGTTTGCGGCCCATCGAATGGTCGAGGTTCAATTTTTTATTGATGGAATATTAAACAAACGAGTATTACTTGCGTTTGTACTATGCGTATTTAGCTTTTGTCTTTCGATATCCACCATCATTGAGACTGAGAAGCTATTCTTCAATGACTATCAAGTATCAACTGGCATCCTTTCCATCATTTTTGTTTTGACCGTACAAAAAAATAACAGGACCGCTGCGCTGCATAAGCTATGGAACTGCCCGGTTTTTGTCTATTTTTAGCCAGAATGACTTGAATAAAGTCTTGGGTAGCCTATATATAATTTTACCCACCCTGAAATTATATACAGGCTACTGTAGCCTGTATAACCACTTCCTAAATAAAATCTTCAATCAAATATTGAAAACAATTGAAGTCATATAATGTGCCCCCAGATTAACACTTTTAATTTGAAAATTTGGCTGACAAGAGCTAGTAAAAGGCTGAGGCTCTTGAAGTTTTGATAACAGAAATTAGGAGAGTGGAGTCTTTAACCGGAGTTTTCTCAAAGATACATCTAACCTCGTTAGAACTGCATTAATCTAAGGTTGCGACAACTTAATTAACTTTGAAGTTCTTTAAAAGAAAATGTTAACTTCATTGACAGCCACTGAAGCTAAAACTAGAACTATGCACTAACTAGTTACCTTGAGCAACCCTTGATATTTTTAGTGAAGGTTTAGGTGGAGGTATCTGAGTAGTGCTGATTGCTTTGGTGAATGTTTCAACTGGAAGCGGGGCAGGATGTTTTGATGGTTGCTGAATTTGGGAGCAGAAATTAAATTAAGTGATACCATGGCACTTGCATAGTGAAACACAAAAGATGTGGATAATAATACAAGAAAAACATTCTCTTCTATCCTTCACTTTCAGTACAGAGCAATTTAGCTTTGCTTCCCCCAACAAAACATTAAAAAAGAAGGGGGAAAAAAAGAAAAACAAAAACAAAAAAGGAGAAAACAATTACAAAACAAAAACCCTAACTGAATCCCTAGTCTAATGAATCTTGAAATTCTGAATTCGAATCTTGGAAAGCTTTGCCTTTAAAACAAAATTATCACATTTATTACATGCATATACAATGATAACAATGTTATATTGCAATATCATATAAAAATTACTGTTCACATTCAATGCTATTCATGTAACATAAAGATGTATACAGAATATATACATTGTAATATCATATTAATAATAATATTATCTATCACATTGAACACTTTTCGTATAACATAAGATGTGTACAGAATGTATATTGCAAGCAATGTCATATTAATATCATCTATCACACTGAACACTATTCATATAGCATAAGCTGACTGACTGACAGCTCTAATTCTATTACTAGTAGGTCTACTACGATAAACCTTCACTTTCTCTTTCTTATGTAGAAACAGAATGTATTATATAGATTAGAGCAAAAAGATCAGTTTTAAAAAACAAGATTGAACTAAGACAAAACGAAGAGAAAGCCTAAGGGATAAATAAATCATGTACATATTTTACAATAGAGAATAGGTCAGCTGTATCAAGAAACAACAAAAAAATACTGATAAAGCAAAGCAAATAAAATACTTACAGAAACATAGACTGATGGTGGAAGAGATCGAGATGAATTAGAAGATGCTCCAGTAATGCCTGATAGTGATACTTTTGAGCTAGGTTCAACACTTGGAGTTCTATTTGTGCTGTGTCCATTTGCTGTGCTTGAGTTTACAGTTATACTTGAACTTTTGGTATTGGAAACTGAGTTTACTGTGCTCCTGTTTCTCACATTATTTACACTGGATTGATCCACATGCATAAACTGTGCAGTGCCTGTTGAGGATACACGCCTTGCAGAATTCAAGTTGTGCTTGTCATTAGCACCAAGACCACCTGATCCAAGATTTTGATTACTCTGACTGACACCTGAATTGGCGTCTGGTATCACTCCTCTCCCTAATAAAGAACCATGGACATGACCCTTAAGACCTGAAGGAGGAGCAGATGTTTTGGAGATTCTGTAAGATGGGGTCAAAGGGGATGCTGCTTGCTTGGATGTATCATCCTCAGCAGTCAAATCAATCATATTTGATGCTGATCCTTGTAACGAATGAGATGCAAGTGATTGTGATATGGGTGCATTAGCTGGTCTAGAACCAGCTCTTCCTGACTGATGAACAGGGGAATTGCCTGCTGTTTTCATGACCTGATTATGCTGGGTGGAGAGAGCAGTTTGTGGGAGGGAAGAATTTTGATGCAAACCAGAGTTTCTCCGTTGCTGCTGACCTGACTGTTGAACAACTGTGGGAAATGAAGTGTTTCCTCTGGGACCAACGGCACGGAATTGCTGCCTTGGAGATGATACTGGATGATGGTGTCTCAAGTTACCATTTACTGGTGCTTGAGGCTGGTTAATAAGAAGTTTCAAAAGCATCACATAAAATATAATATGCACTCTCAAAAATAATATTTTAAAATAAAAATACACCATCACAAGAGAAACTGGAGAAATTAGATCTTTTCCTTTGTTTACAATATAGAATAAACCATGTAAAATTTTAGCTGAAGAAAAACAACAATTCCACAATCTACCTGCAAAACTGCACCTACATCTATATTAAGTGACAGAACTCAAATGAAAACAAATTATCATTTATTTGCAGAAAAGATACTTTAATAGAAAGATTAAAGATAGTTATCAAAGGTGGTGTTGGTGGTCGAGTTGTTAAGCTTCTGAATTTAGAATCATGAGGTCCTTGGTTCGAATTCAACAGATGTGTTCTGAGGCCTGATGTGTTCTTTGAGAATATATATATATATATATATATATATATATATATATATATATATATATATATATATATATATATATATATATATATATGAAAAAGAGCTGCATATTACAACTAGTAATACTATTATACATTGCGTTCATTTTGAAAATCCCCTTCTCAATCTCACCCTTTTGCCTGGTAATAATAGTGGTTCATAGTAAAAGCAAAAAAGCCTCTCCTAATGGCATGCCATCTTAAAAAATTCTAGTCTTGCTAGCTTTTCAACCAAAGTCCTTATAGCGAACAGGAAAAGCCTTTGCTATCTACAGAGATCTAAGACCGATTCTTGGACTAGTAGAAAAACACTTTAACATCATGAAAACAAGAATAGATCTAAAACGTCAAATGTTTTTAAGTTTAAGACCTTACCATTGGCCTGTTTGAGGATAAACCAGGGTGTGTTGCCACAGGATGACGAAGAACCGATGGAGGCAGAGAAAGACTTGTACTGCGGTTATAATTCGGACTGTTTGTAGTCTTTGATTGATGTTGTTGCTGTAAATGTAGAAGACAATGGGTGCTCTCTTTATAGAAACTTGTGCGTAAAAGAACATAGAAGTATGGATAATGTAAGACATAAGGAAATAATTCAAACATCCGTCTTCAGATGAAAAGTAATAAAAGTAGAAGTTACATTTCTTCTTCTTTCAAATCATATAAAATACTAATTAGAAGGTCTGATGAAATTCACTCCTTCCTATTAGACAATCTTCAAGACTCCTGGTTAACAGAGCAAAAATGTGTTTATGCTTACATTTGGTGTTCTTTCCAAAAGAAACCTGAACATTTGATGTTCTTTCCAAGGACACCTGAACTGCAACAGTGCTTGGCTTGATAGTAGCTGCAAAGAAAGGAAGAGAAAAACCAGTGTGGTTTGTATTATGTCTACTTAGAAAAACACATGCAAGAGAATCGGTGGCCTGTGTATCATATTTCAATCAAATGTGCAATTCACTACTCCTCTCTCACTACTCACTCTAGCAATCATGGGCTAATGAAACCCAGACGGATGTGTCGTGTGCTGTCAGGCCTACCTACTACTACTATTACATTTGTGTATTTAACAAATTGATGTAATACTATCTTCCCCCCCCCCCCCCCCCCAACTTTTATGTAATTTCTTTCCTCATAATAATAAAGACATTGCACTTGAACATATGTGTAATAGAAGACAGGATAATGTTTTTATAGTTGATAAAAATACCTTCAACTTCGATGACTGGCCCTTGCGTTTTTGTAGCTCCTTTGTGTATGATGTGAGGTCATTAACAGATTTCTCTAAATGCTTTGCTGTTTCTGCCAAAGTTCTGTTGCATTTTCCATCTTTCTCATTCTTTCAATAATTTGCAGCTCTTTGTCAAGTTTCTGATTTTTCACAAAACTTCTCAAGCTTGCTTTTATAAGGTTCCTGAGCACCTAAAACAATAAAGTTAAAAAGAATGGACGAGTAGACTAAAATAGACATACATTATGTAATTTCATTGCAGCAGCTGAGCAAGTGATTAAATCACTTGATCAGCTATTTTAACTTTTACATGGAAGGAGAGATGAAAATTAGTCAGTTAGATCTATAGAGTTAGATCTATATGTGTCCTCATAACAAGTGATGACAAAAATGGGTGCTATGAGAAAATAAAACAAATCGAAGTGAAAATCTTTTACTTGCTCTTGAAATACATGTTTTCTTTATTTACAATTCAGATGACAAGTATACTTGATATTGAAGAGTAACCCATTGTTTTTATTTATTGTCTATCTGTACAGCGGAAAGCAAAAACAACCCCTTTTAATGAATTGACTGACAGAAACATGAGCTTATTGTTTGATAAAGCGAAATGCATAAAAGGACTGCTTTAAAGACCGCAATTATATTCCTTTCCTTTCCGACTGAAAAACATTGTTCAAATCTTAGACCTCTATGAATCTGAAGATTACAAGAAAAGAAAGCCCCCCCCCCCCCCCCCCAATTTAAAGATAATCAGTAGTTTATCAAGCTGATAGTAGGATAGATTTTAAACATTGAATGGAAAAGCACAATCAATATGTATAATTACCTGGCTGGATAATTTTACAGTATGTTCACCATTTTCAGTTTCAGTCTGATCCACAGAAACTGCTTTTTCAGTAACATGCGGTGAAGAAGCATTGTCGTCATCGGAGTCCATAATAACTGTTGTAGCTTCCGATGGTTTGACTCCAACATGCTCACCTAATTTGTTGACAACTGAGTCAAGTCTTTGGCGTTTTGTAGAGGATGACTCAGACTCTGAATCATCAATCAAAGAAGTTACAGGACGCTTCTTTATCTGCTGCCTATCATTGGAAGAAATATCTTCATCAAGAATGCTATTAGTTTCAGAGGCTGATTTGGATAACACATTTTCTGGATCAGGAACACCTTCAGGCTCTTCCTTTTTCTTTTCAGTTTTACTTGGACTTTCTGGCACCGTTTCAAGTTCATCAATAACAATAGCTTCCTTTGTATTAGAACGGGTCTTCTCATCTTGTGTACTCTCTTTGACAATGTCCTGACTTGGACATTGTTTCAAGATATCCTTAAATGGTACTTTTACAGTTGAACTGTCTCCCTCAGATAACACATCGCTATTAAGATCCATTTGATTTTCATCGGATTGTGATTGACTGTCATTAGTGTTATCTGTCTCACTCATTTTGGATAAAGGAAAACTTTTACAGTCAGTAGATTTATGCTCCTCATGGGCTTCTTTAATACCGGTACCTTTTGACTCATCATCAGCTACCTTAACCTCAGCATTTATTGCCACGTCCTTTTGCACCTTTATCCATCACAACAATTCCCAGGTCGTTGTCTAAATCTGAACAACTTTGTACTTGTGATATCCGTAATGAATCTAGGCCATGTTTTTCTTGCTCTTCAGCACCATCCATAGGCTTCACATCTTTTTCTACGTTCAAATCAGGAGTTGATATAGCTCCCTTACTGTCAGAGTCTACATTTACGTTAGTTTCCATTTCTTCCTGGCCAACTTCCTCATCTCTTATTTCGCTGAGCTCGCTCTTTTGCTCAGGTAAATCTTGACATGAATTTTTACCCTCTGTCTTTAGTGGTTCTACAGAAGTAACGTCATCAGCTGCTTCTAATTCCATAGAAGTTTCATCTTGTGGGAAATCTTTCACTTTCATTTCTGTTTGAGACTCACCCTGGGAAACAGACTCATCTTTGACTTCAATTTCAATCTGACTAGCAGTTTCATGTTTTACGTTGCATTCTACCTGAATTTCATCGTTCCAGCTTTGATTTCCACCAGAGCATCATCATGGAAAGCTTGTGATTTTACATCAGTAATGCAAATTTCACTGATTGTTTTTAATGCGTCAGCTTCTGAAAGAGTCGAATCGTTGTCAATTGGTGAAGGCAAAGGTGTACTCTCTCCTTGCTTTACTTTAACTTCTCTGTTATCTTGTCCATCAAGTTTTGGGTCTAACTTGGGGGTGGGCGGCATTTCTTTCATTTCAAGTTCTGACTCTCGTTCTGTCTTGTCCTCCTCCGAATTTAGCGGTTCTATATAAAAGAAGAAACAGGAATATAAAAAAAATTAATTCTCCGATTCTGATTTATTAAAATGAAGGTAAAGATGAGAGATCTCTGAAGTGGCAACAAACACAAAGTGGCGTAAGAAACATAAATACATGTATATCATGTGTAGAAAACTATGCTGATGAATCAACTCTGAAGAACTATATTGTTTTTAAGTTATTAAATCAATTAGGGCCCATTATTATATTATACAACATAATAAATACCAGCCATAATTTTACAATGTGAGACCTCGGAGAGAGCTAGAGAAGACATTAGTGGAAAGTAAAGTCAACAGTATTTCCTCCAAATCACTCACAAAAGACAAGGAGAAAAGAACAGACAGTGAACATATCCAGTTAGTGATTTGATTTGTATTTATTTGAAAACTTGGCGTACTTGCATTACCATAAAAATAAGCTTCAGCATCATGCCTCTCAAGTTTTCTCTCTTATTAAAAAACAACACCAAACAAAAAACCTTGGCATGCTCAGAGTATCTGTTTCACAGCCTAGTTAGTATTTACACATGCCTTGACGTTAATATTTTGGTACCAGCTTTGTCTTCTCTGCCCCCCCCTCCCCCTCTCTGTCTCCCTCAGTTTGTCTGTCTCTAAATGATATTCCCTAGGCAGCCATATACCGGCATTGAAATTTACCTTGTCCACCATTGTATGAGGTAATCTTGGTGTCAAATTATGAGGAAACAGCCAAATGAAAGACAATAACAATAACTGATACAGGGAAAGGAAAGAAGTAGGATCTAACAGGAGCGTCCAGCAACTGCCCACGTAACCAAGTGCAACAAAAATACTTATACCTAAAGACAAATCATTCAACATTTACCATTAAACATGGACACTGACACCACTGCCGCCAGTCTAAGTGATAATAATGAAGTGGCCAAAACCAACCAAAGTCTTTAAGAAATACATAGAGGAAATGACTAATGACTTCGCAAGTCGAAGGCCAAATGGAAAGACGCAATTTGACGGCATGTTATGTTATATTCAGGGATGTAAATGGGAAAAAAAAAAAACTGAAACTCGCCGAAATGTGAAACTTGGTCATTGTTAGTACTCATTGATATTGTTTGAGATACATACGATTGCAATGAATAATCTATAAGTATACCTGTTACAGATCCATCACTTTTATCCTTTGCTGCTTGCATAGCTGCTGAAACCGGTGGTTTGTTTCGTCTACATTCCGATTACGGTTGTGAACATTTCTCTTGGCATGATCTTTCATACACGAATACCTCCTGCACCATATTTAATCTCACACTTACAATAACAGCACCACACAATGCCATCTTTCTCAACCTTCCTAATATAACTAGAAAAGAATTCATCATTACAATCTTTACTTGACAGCCATTCCCACCTGAATTTGTTCTTACAAGTTAGATCAATCACATGCACTGGCGAATCCCGATCAATAAACCTAGGTTTTTGAGAGGCCATCCAAATGTTTAATTGTCTAGATCTACATTCTGGAGCTAGCTTATCTTTAACCTACAGCTATGAAGATTTGCTTGTTATTATAACAGTTACAGCAAAGTTCTCAATTAATTCTGCTTCTATTAACTGTGTTACCAAGTAGATCTAGATCTAGAAATCTAACTCTAGCTCTACGAAAGTTATTGAAGAAAATGGGTGCGACAGATTCTAGACTAAAAATCTACTCTTGTAGTTTCTAAGCCTCTAGATAACAATTAGACTTATGATATATCTAGATCTTACTAGATTGAATCCAAATATATCATAAAATAGCATGTTTGTCTAGAATCTAGAAGAATCTAGATCAGCCACATGTACGCTTATTTTCAAGATCTCTCAATCCCGACTAGAATCTAGATCTAGATCTAGATGTCAATTTCTCTGGAGTGGAATGCCAAGCAAGAAATAAAGTTAATCTGTTAACAAGCTAGAACTATTTATAAGCTGATATACTAACCCACTAACCCAAGAATTCCGTGTAGCCCAAAGCTAGATTATCTATGGCCTAGGAAAGCTATAGCCTAGGGCTCTCAAGTCGGCGTCATAAAAAAAAAATCTAGATCTAGAATCTAGGTCACTTCCTCAAGCAGATCGATCTTTATCTTAACTACCTTTAGATCTAGATTAGACTATATTAAATCACAATAACCCACGAATAGGATAACATAAATCGTAAATAACGCAAAAGGAATGTTAAATGGCGTAGCTTCGATTTTCCTGGAATGAAAGAATGAAAAGTCATCACATTCACAACCGAACCGTACGACGACAGGGATGCAAGAGGAAGTCAGTGAATCTCGACATTGATAGGTTATGCTAATTTAGTTAAAAATAAATCCATCCCAAAAGCCACCGCGAAAGGCCATTTCCACAACAAATGCGTTAGTAGATTTCAGACTAAAAATCTGAAAGGAAATAAGAAGGTTCCGATTTTTAAACCTGAAATCTTCTCGTGGGAGTATTAGGGCTTCACGGATCAGTGTGCAAATTGTAGTTCGTCGTGCAAGTCGAAGTGAAACTAGAAATATAGCAGCGTGCTTCCGCTTATGCTTAGTATGAAAATCGACAATGGGCCTGGAGTCGGGAATTTTATCCTGTTGTGCTGAACCATCTCACCTGTTCATAACAACGAACATAGAAGTATTTTAATTTTAGTAAAAGGAAGGAAAGGAAACTGCCTATTCCTTCATCTGAAGGTAAAACTAAAACAATGTACGCCTGGTTAAAAGTTTGAGTTTGGAAACACTTCTAGCCCTCCTTATCGTATTCAAACGGATATAATAATTCTAACCGCATCGTCTCTCTCTCTCTCTCTCTCTCTCTCTCTCTCTCTCTCTCTCTCTCTCTCTCTCTCTCTCTCTCTCTCTCTCTCTCTCTCTCTCTCTCCATACTCCTGGTCACTCTGACTCACACTGTTACACGCAGGAAAACATACTTTGGAAATAGCCACATAGTGAAGCGTGTTTCTTTCATTTGCTTCCACAAATGCATGTTGAATGAACGGCGTAAAATAGTAAAGGTGAAATTTGTACTCAGTGTCTAGATCTGTAATGTTTTCGTAATCGGACTCCACTTACATGATTTAGACGCCATACAGCCTGTTGAGATGGGGGATGAGCGGATGAGGACCTTGAGGGTTTGTGATTGTACTAGTAGATTTGTTTCGTTTGTATGCACCTAGATATATTGTCTTAAGGCGAGATCTCATACATCGTGTTTAATGAAACATGCACGGTTTTAGAACATGCAACGGTTTTCCAAACCGTGCAGACTTTCTGTTCTCATATCACTTTGTTTTGGGGTAATATATACAAACATGGATTTTGTCGTACCAATTCGATGAATTGTTCGTGTAGATTTGGAGCGTAAACTTCATCTTGGCTGGTTCTATGTCAAGGATGTAGACTAGAACACGGCGAGAAATGTGAAACTGAAACTACAACACGGGGTTGATATTTGACGTGTGTCAGTGTGTGCGTGTGTGTGTGTGTGTGTGTGGGGGGGTACGTGTGTGTGCATTTCTATGAATGGGGAATGGGATGATTGGAAATCGTACGGGAACTTAAAAATATTTTTGTCCCCACGAGGAATTTTCTTAATTTTTAGAAATGACATTCTTTTTATTTTTACGATCAGATAAACATTTGTTGATTTTGAGTGAACATTTTTTAATCCCAGTAGCCCAGGTGTTCGGGTCACGGAGAGCCACTCCTCAAAACAAACAGTGGTGAGTGACAAAAAGATCGCTCTCTAGACGGCTTTCTGCTCTCATGAGAACGGCTAGAGGCATAATAGAAAGAAGCGGTTTTCGAAAACATGCAGCAGACTTTTATTGGACAGTGAACCGTCGCCGGAACACGCTGTATGAGATATCGCCTTTAGTCTTAATGCTGATCCGCTTTTCGACCCTCGTTTTGACCGTATCGGAGAGTATCAGTATCACTGATCACCTCTAAATTATGTGTGGTGTAAGTCGATACCAACAACACAAGTACACATTTGACCCACATATGTTTACGCCTAAACAGGGAGATTCGGTAGACTAGAGGCCTGCTCCCTCAACCCAAAGGTTGTGGGTTCAGCCCCCACCGACGGTTGAGATATGTCTCGACTTTCCCCAGTGAAATCCCCCCCCCCCCAATTATAGATCGACACCTAATCCCATTGGAGACGGACTGCTTAAGTTTTAAAATCCTACCAAGAACTGTGGATGTGAGTAAATCAGTAAATCAAATCAAATCAACACACGCTGTTAAATCGTTGGATTACCGATAAGTCCTCCTACTCCTAGTAGTGGTCTTAGGCTGTTCTCATTCTATTTAAACATACATCTTGTACATAAAGTTTGTGTTGAGTGTTAAAAGACATTTGCAGTTTATACTGCATTTCACTATTTCACACTCAACCAATGTTTACAATCACTGATCTCATAACTTAAAGACAAAGAATACAATGACATGTACTTTACCAATATCAATTCCAGGTGCGCCACTTAACTGGTCACAGAACTGTCCACACAACACAACACAAAACACAGGGCGAAAGAATATGATTAGATGTGTTGACTTAAAGAACAAAGAACACACTTGAACATCGTTCATATTCAGTTTTAGATATTCATGTGTTTGTTTTCATTCACTGTGCTGTTCATGCAGCCTACGACTATTGCTTGCATCAAAACAATTTTGAGATAAAACGTACGCAGTACCATCAGTATTAGCGTGTGTAAAAAATCAGTGAATGGGACTTAAATTTGTCTCATTCAAAATCAGGTCTCCAGATTTAAGTCAAGGCAATGTCATAATGTATTAATATACAGAAGGCTGGTGTCACATAGGACGTGAGGTTCCATGAGGAGGATGGAGTCAAAAAAGTCTTTAGTGGCATTATATAGTGACAACAGAGAACTAAAGTTTCAAGAGAAGCGCTTATCAATTAGACTTTAATTAGTATAGGGATTTTCAGAGGCCGCTGTAAATGCCTACTAAAAAAAGCACACCCGATTGCCGAGAGATAGAGATAGAGATAGATAGATAGATAGATAGATAGATAGATAGATAGATAGATAGATAGATAGATAGATAGATAGATAGATAGATGGATGGATAGATAGATAGATAGATGGATGGATAGATAGATAGATAGAGAGAAGAGAGAAAGAAAGAGAGATGGAGGGAGGGATAAGAGAGAGGGATGGAGGGAGGGAGGGAGAGAGAGAGAGAGGGGGAGAGGGAGGGAGGGAGAGGGAGGAGAGAGAGAGAGGGAGAGGGGAGAGGAGGGAGAGGAGAGGGAGAGAGAGAGGGCGAGAGGAGAGAGAGGAGAGAGAGGAGAGAGAGAGAGAGAGAGAGAGAGAGAGAGAGAGAGAGAGAGAGAGAGAGAGAGAGACCGAGAGAGAGAGAGAGAGAGAGAGAGAGAGAGAGAGAGAGAGAGAGAGAGAGAGAGAGAGAGAGAGAGAGAGAGAGAGAGAGAGAGAGAGAGAGAGAGAGAGAGAGAGAGAGAGAGAGAGAGAGAGAGAGAGAGAGAGAGAGAGAGAGAGAGAGAGAGAGAGAGAGAGAGAGAGAGAGAGAGAGAGAGAGAGAGAGAGAGAGAGATGAGACCTACTACACCAATAACAGTTATAACTAGTCATAAAATATGTTACAAATTAAATGGAAATCATTCACTTTTAAAAATTATTATATTATCTAAAAATTCAAATTTCTGCCCGGATCTGGACTTAATAATTTTCGTATTTGAAATAAATAGCCAGTCCATCGCGGTGACGTCACACACCCGGTCTCGCGTGGCGTCTATTGATGAATAGTGTTCACAGAACACCTATGCCGACCGTCGCTTCAGTTTCAGCGCTCTAAGAATTAAAGATTCATTCCTACAAAACTGACAAAAATTATCAGCAATTGGCAAAGTCGGCAGCACGCGTTCTTTATGTGTATCAATAGAATAGACGTTTTTTAAGCAACACAATTACTATCCGTCTGCGCCAATCAGCATTCGGCGTCCTCTACGTGACCGCCTTTAGACCTAGTGAATTGTATTTGTAATAAGGACGAGATGTGAGGGCGTCAACACTAACAGTAACAACACTAAGGCAAAGCGCGCACATGGCAACTTTAGTTGCGCAACGGTTTAGCCGCGCGGCAAGTTGTAACAAAACACAAACTTTTAGTCGCCAGAAACTGGACTTGCCTGTGCGTGCGGTGCTTTTTTATGTCATTGTTTAGACTAGGCGCGCACAGGGCAACTTTAGTCGCGTAACTGTTTAGTCGCCCAAGTGTCAATTTGGATGCAAAGAAGCACCGCGCGCACAGGCAACTCCATTTTCTGGCGACTAAAAAGTTTGTATATTGCCACAACTTGCCGGGCGACTAAACAGTTGCACAACTACAATATCCCAGTACGTGCCTGGCCTAAAGGTCGTCACCGCGACGTAGCCACGTGAAGTTTCACGTTAAAAAAAAGCCTTGCACGTGTTCATTTCCTTATCCTATGTGACCGTATTGTGTTCTCTGTGTGAAGACCCATCCTGTGACCACTGACAGGGTTACACTAGGCCTAAATCTTTGTTGCCACTAAATACTTTTTAGACTTGCTCCTCTTCACGGAACCTCACGTCCTTTGTGACACCAGCCACACGTTGTCGTGAGTTGACCCATCGCTCCCCGATGTGGAGAAGGGATTAGAGAGGGCAATAGTAATATTTAACAACAGTAACATTAAAATGATGCCTCGGGGACTGAGTTTCCGTTAAAATATGCATATGTAGCTTACATTAATCTATAAACTCCTAGTCTGGAAAAATAAAGAGAGAAAGCGTGTTTATTTGGATCGCTGGGTGGACTTGGCCGTTTTCCACTCGCGTAAAGGCTCTGTTTGGAATACCTACTTTTATGTTTGGATTTTTTTAAAGTAGCCTATGCGAATCAGTGGAGCTCACCTACAACGGCATCGGATACAACGGCATCTCGGTTACAACGGGACTTTTTCAAATCCCCATTTTAATCCATGTATAAAATAATAAGCTATATAAAACAAACATGCCTAGAACGACATCCACCGATGCCCCTACACGGTCAAAACGGGACTTCGTGTCTCCAATGGGACTAGGTGTCGATCCATCTACCTGGACCAGGGGGTAGATTTTGCTCGAAAAAATCGAGAAAAATTTTCAACCGTCGGCGGGCTCGAACCCACTACAACTACCTTTTGGTTGAGAGGCCGACACCTTGTCTCTGGACTACTGAGTCCCCCGTACTTTTTAGGCCTAGGCCTGACTCACTTGATCTAGATTTCTATTTTAGTTTCAGATTATATAAATTATATAACTTATAAACTAGATTGCTACATCTACCTCTAAAATCGATCGGGTAGGTTTTTGTTATTCCCATTTTAAATATTATTTAAACAATAGATAAAAAGATATTTTAGAAATCAAAGAAAACCAGAAATGGAGAGAGAGTGAGAGAGAGAGAGAGAGAGAGAGAGAGAGAGAGAGAGAGAGAGAGAGAGAGAGAGAGAGAGAGAGAGAGAGAGAGAGAGAGAGAGAGAGAGAGAGAGAGAGAGAGAGAGAGAGAGAGAGAGAGAGAGAGAGCGATATATATATATATATATATATATATATATATATATATATATATATATATATATAGATATATATAGAGAGAGAGAGAGAGAGAGAGAGAGAGAGAGAGAGAGAGAGAGAGAGAGAGAGAGAGAGAGAGAGAGAGAGAGAGAGAGAGAGAGAGAGAGACACACACACACACACACACATAGGGGGGGGGACGGATTTAACCCTAAACACCTAGGACATTTTAATAAACGGTACTAAAAAGGAATATCAAATTAACGAATATGACGTCACAAGCACTTTCTTTTCCTTTATGTGTAAAACTGTGAACTGGGAATTGAGCTCGTTTGTTCTTCAATGATGCAAATCGATTTGACTTTTGGTTTAAAGTATTCATACTCCTTATTAAACCATCGTGAACTGGCATTTAAAACAATTAAAGCATTTAGTCGATCCTGTCCCATAGTGTTTTGGATATATGTTGTTATTCGTTTGTCATATATTTGACAGCATTGACCATATGGGTTGAACTACGTTGAACTTTTAACCTTTACTATCAAATGTTTCACGTCCGCGCAACCACTTTTTGACCAAATGCTATCGCCTCCAAATAATAAACAATTGAAGCAAAACAGGCGCTTTTTTTTTTACGCTTATAATATTAATATAGTCAATCATTGGACAGTATCACCCGTAGATAGGTTTCGAAAGGAAACGCGATGTTTTTCAGTTGAGGTCCTAAATGTTTTATTTGTAGCTTATCCTCATGCTTCAAACTTTTGAAGCTATTTTTAAAAGAAAATCTACCTCATTCAGCATTAAAAATTAAATTAATAAACACAGTAATTACATTAATCATTAGGAGCACACAGATCTATAAATTATTATAAATTTATTCCACGACAAGACTCTACAGCAACAAGTACCATCTCACTGCCGTGATCTGGCAGGTAAAAAAAGATTATCATTTTTTCCAATTCTGAATTTTCTAAACGTTTAAAATACAACAAACTGATAATTTTAATTGATATCAGTAATAGTATATAATTCGATTTCAATTCATAAAAATGTTAATTACAAGAACAAATCTGAAAGATTATGCTTTAAGTTTGTAAGCCAAACGAATAAAATAAATATTTGTTTCACCAGTGTTCATTTACGCATGCTAATGCGCCATACTTTGACACTGCGCCGAAGCGCCAATAACCATTCTCACCCGCCTCGTCTTTTAGTATTCACTTTGCCCAATAATAATGTAAATATGTTACCTCAACTACAACGCTCTTGTCATGTGCAGCGAAGAGAGCCGGAGCTGGTTAATGGGTCACGAGAGGGACGCGTGAAGAGCCGTGATCCGCTAGTATTACAGCGGTTGAACAGAGAAAATATCGGCTACGGTAGGCCTACATTTGGGAATGGGTTACTTAAAATTGTTTTATTTTAATTGTCGGGGGGTCAAGACACGTTTTCGAAAAAAAAGGAGTAGCCGCTTTTAAACATACAACAGTTTTTTTTCTTTTTTAAAAACAATCTTATAAGAAAAGCCTTGTTTTTTTTAAGAACAAAAGACATTCTAAGGTGAAAATAAGAAAAAAGAGTTGCCTTGAAATTTACTGATTTATTGTTTTATCCTTTCTTAAAAGATGAATCTTACATTACATATATTTGTAAATGTACCTGTAGTATATCTTTCATTTGACCAACAAAAAAAACAAGAAGTTGTCAAATTTTAAGAACAAAATAAGAACAAAAAGGCATATTTTTGGCTGTTTGTTCTTAAGATTTGAAGTTGAATGTCACTGATGTGAAACCGCTTCAAAAAAAACGGCTCTTATAAAGTTTACTTTTAATGTTGAATGTCACTGATGAGAAAATTAAGTAGCTTCCTGTTCTTTTTGACACCTTCCTTTGCCTTCTTTTCATGTTCCATTCTTTCATTCATCAATCTCATTTCATGATGCAATCTGACAGTCAAGAAAATCTTCATTATGACGTCGATTGTTGGACATCTGCATTCATCACCTTTCAATTCTGTCGATGTGTGAACTACATGGAGCAGCTTTTGTTTGAATAGTTTTCTGATGTTTCTCTTATTCCTATAAAGTTTGATATTATTTTCAAATGCAACCTTAAAACATCCAACAACTTTAACAAGATTGTAACTAGTTTTTTCAAGCCACCATGTAGGCAGTGTTCAAACTGAAAGAACCATATTTTTTAAACTTCTGGTGTAGGTTTTTTTTACTTCAAGCCAAGAACAAACAGTCCCCAAAAATATGGAATATTTTTGTTCTTATTTTGTTCTTAAAATTTGACAACTTTTTATTTTTTGTTGGTCAAATGAAAGATACACTACAGGTACATTTGCAAATATATGTAATGTAAGATTCATCTATTAAGAAAGGATAAAACAATAAATCAGTAAATTTCAAGGCACTCTTTTTTCTTCTTATTACCTTAGAATGTCTTTTGTTCTTAAAGAAAAAAACAAGGCTTTTGTTCTCGTAAGATTGTTCTTAAAAAAGAAAAAAAAACCGTTATATGTTTAAAAGCGGCTACTCTTTTCTTTTCGAAAACGTGTCTTGACCCCCCGACAATTAAAATAAAACAATTTTAAGTAACCCATTCCTAAATGTAGGCCTACCGTAGCCGATATTTTCACTGTTCCAGCCTGTTGTAATACTAATACTAGCGGATCACGGCTCTTCACGCGTCCCTCTTGTGACCCATTAACCAATCCGGCTCTCTTCGCTGCACATGACAAGAGTGTTGCAGCGAGGTTTGGATATTTACACTGCTTATTCATTGCTCTCACCGTTCGCTCAGCGTGTCCCGTCGTCTGTTCCGTCGCATCACGTGACACCGCTTAAACTTTGTCTAACTACTAGTACTAGAGTTATCTACGAGAATTAGCACTGTAGGTTTTCAGGCCTTCAATAACTGCATTATTTGAATTCTAGAGTTATAACATGAAGATTTACTTGACATTGGTGATTAAATTGTTGATTTGTCAGGGAAGACACTGTCCTTTATGTCCATACGGTAAATCCGCCCCTGAGAGAGAGAGAGAGAGAGAGAGAGAGAGAGAGAGAGATTAGAGAGAGTTGAGAGAGAGAGAGCGAGAGCGAGCGAGATTGAGTTTATTAAGATGTGGAATCTTGTGAGAGTACGAAGAATAAAACAGGACTATTTTTTAAAGGAGAATAGACCAGAAAACTGAAGTACATTTAGTTTTAAATTTTAAGTTATTTCTAGGATTCAAACAAATTTTTGGGAAACACTACGTAGACATACATATGTCACCTACAATGCCACTAAGGGGACATCCAAGCATACGTCATCACTCCCTGTGTTTATCCTAAAATAGCTTTGATACCAACAGAAAGAGAATAAACAATATGTAGCATTTCGTGTATAATCCTTCGTCAGACAACAAACGACGAATAAAAAGTAAACTATACAAGTATACATCATCACAGTGTGATACCAGAAGGAAAACTAGACAGGAGGATAAAACTAATAAAAGTGATAGAGTGGAGAAGTATGGGAAAGGGGAAGATTTATTATTATTATTATTATCATTATTATTTTTATTTCATGTACTTCTACTTCTTCACTACTATTTTCATTATTAACATATATATGCAACCGGGCAGTGGACAGGTAAGCACCTGTACGGGGAGAGATTATCCCGCCCTCCACGGTCTCCTGCTATTGCAGGTCGGTTTTGGCTGACCAAAGGAAAGGAGTTAACCCTGACAGAAAACAACCTGCTGCCTTGCAGGCTGATCTTGAATGACTAAAGGCTAAGGGAGTTAACCCTGACAGAAAATAACAAGGCCTGGTAGGGGCCTCAAGGTGGCAGCCTCACCATCTACCTAGGGTACAGTGGGGATAATGACGCTGCTTATCCAAAACCTGATGCAAGAATTAAATATAATATACCCGGCTTGACCTTTCAGCGATAAAGAATGGAAACGAACACGGACTGGGATTTTTGGAACATGGAATATTAGGGCAATTAAATGGAAGAGTTAGAATTAGTTGAAGAAATGGAAAATTTCAAAATAGACATTTTGTTCTATTACTTAGTCTGAAACAAAGAAAAAAGGGAAGGAATAGAAAATGTAGGATCAAATCATATTTCAATCTTCTCAGAGTAGATATCAAAAATAGAGCTAGAGCAGGAGTAGGTCTCCTAGTTCATAAAAGGCAACATGAAAAGCTACTAGAAGGCTGGAAATTTATAAGCCCACGGCTATTACAGGTAAATATGAAACCAAAAGAAGAAATTAAATTATTAATGCCTTATGGACCAAACGAAGACGCAACTAAAGAAGAAAAAGATCCATTCGAAAACGATTTATAAATAGCTGCAGAGAATGTTAAACACAAACAGGAACTAATGGTTTTAGGAGATTTAAACGCTAGAGTAGCCGTTACCACAGAAACACCAGGAGGAGTAATAGGTGCAATTAAGACCATGAGAAAGACCAAAGCATGCCAAATACAACAAATTAAGAATGCCAATATTGCCAAAGGAGAAATAATGAGAAAAGACAGCCAAATCATGGAAGCGTGGATAAAGTATTTTCAACAATTACAATCCCTGTGCAGAACATATGAAACAAGGAGTAAAGATCAATTAGTAAGAATAACAAGTAATCCAGAGGAGACAGCTGAAGATGTAGATATATCAATGGAAGAAATCCAAACAGCAAAGTTATAAGAAAAGTCAAAGGGGAAAAGCCCCAGGAGCAGCTCAAGTTTATCCAGAAATGATTAAAAACCAAGGAGAGAGGCAGACAAACTACTACATGCAATATGCCAACAAGCATGGAAGTCCAAACAAGTGCCATATGACTGGAAAAAGGGATCGGTAGTACCAATACATAACAAAGGATCAACTGTGGAATGCTCAAACTATAGAGGGATATCACTACTTAGCGCACCACGGAAAAGTGTATGTCAGGATACTGGAAATAAGACTAAGGAAAAGAGTAGAGGATCAGATTGAAGAACATCAAGACAGGCTTTAGACCAGGAAGAAGTGCACAAGACACATATTTACAATTAGACAAATAATATAAAAATTCCTTGAGAGAAACATTGACTTGAACCTGTGTTTTATAGATCTAGAAAAGGCATTTGACACTGTACCCAGGACGAACTATGGCATTCCCCAAAGAACACAATGTGGAGCAAAATTTAATAGAAGTCACTAATTTTTTAAAACTTTTACAATAAACCAACATGTGAAGTGAAAGTAGCTGGAAACATATCTGCAGAATGTGATGTAGATATAGGGGTAAGACAGGGTTGTGTCCTATTGGGACTCCTAAGTCCTCTTTTGTTCATCACATTTATGGATTCAGTCTAAAGGCATCCTCAAAAATGAAGAAAATGAATGTAGGTATGTGAAAGCTCAAACCAGTAAATATATCAATGTTTTCATTTGCCGATGATTTAGTTCTGTTTGGAAAGTCAGAAAGTGATCTTCAGTCGAATATCAACATTATGAACAATGAACTAAATAAAAGAGGAATGAGTAAATGCAAAGAAAACCAAAACAATGCTAGTAACTAGGAAGCTAAAACACAAAATCTTAAATTGGGCAGGGAGAATTTAGAACAAGTTCAAAGCTACAATTTTAGGATAATTATTAACTCAGAGGAAAAACTAAGATTCTGAAGAAATCAGCCAAAAAATCCAAAAGGCAAGTGCAATATATAACTATAACCATCTAGGAAAGGCATTTGTAGGTAAACAAGAATTGTCAACAAAAACCAAAATGGCAGTATACAATACAGTTTATTGTCCTACTCTATGGCAATGAAACTTGGACCTTAGACAGTAGAGAATAGAAAACAGGCAGCTGAAATGAAATATCTAAGAAGAGTGGGGAGGGAAAACTAAAACAGACAAAATCAGAAATACAACAATAAGAGATCAAACCAAAGCAGATGGCATAAAAACTAAGAAATAAATCAATCAATTGAGATGGTTTTGACATGTAAACAGAATGAATGACAATAGAATAGCTAAATCAGGGGGACAGGAGGCTAAACCCCAGGGTAAAAGACCAAAGGCAGACCTTGGAGAGGGGAGGGAAGAAAATATAAAGAGGCGTTGAAGCATAGAAATTTAACATTTTGGAAGGAAACAGAAAATGCCATGACAGAGCAGGAGGAGAGAAAGATCATCTCGGGCACCTGAACCCATACACCGAAAGGTAGAATGGGAACTGATAAAGAAAGAAAGATTATTTGCAAATCTACCAGAATCTGGGAAAAGTTGAGTCTGACAATACAATGCAAGCCCACTGCATGTGAAAAGACTACTACTGTAGTTCACTGTAGTACAATGTAGTATATAAGTAGTTAGGCTTTACAACACACTACACATCCGTATGGGTTCCAATAGCCCATGAGTAAGGAGAGTGAGAGAGGAGTTGTGAATTGCGCGCGCGTGGAGATGCCGTAACGGCTAACGTCAAAGCTATTTTAAGATTATAAATGCTGGAAGTGGTGACGTAATGTGCTTGGATGTCCCCCAGTGACAGAGCCTATGTAGGCATTTGGGTGTCTACGTATAACGTAGTCTCTTCCAAAAGTATTTCCCTCTGCATTGTATTATTAGGATTTGAGGCCAGTCCTCTCCTTACCCCAAATAACACATCCATCTTCATCACATACGGTAAATTCACCAGGGGAAAACTGTTCCTTGAAGCCAGTTTGGAAATTAAAACCAGTTTGGAAATTAGAACACAGCAATTTATCAGCTGTCTTGAATTCATCAATGTCAAAGTTTCTGGAGCTGCTAAAATTACCAAGAAGCGCCTTTTCAGTTGAAGAGCTGGATGGCACACATGCTGCTGGTTCGCTGGGAAAGATAGACGGTGGAACAGTAGGCACAGCATATCGACTTCCTTTTCTTACTATGCTGCAATGGAGTATCTGCTGGCCAGTGTAAGGCACAGATTCCCATCCACATTACTTTATCTAACTTGTTCGGTAGACAAATGACCCATCTCTGACACTCATCTTCGCCATCAGGAAACTTGAAGATGGTTATTTTTTCAGTTTCAGAATGATGTTGATTGTCATAACATGACCTACAACCAAACACAGAGCATTTCCTTCCCATACTGGCGAAGTTTTGGGTGTCTATAAGCATGAAATAGAAGACCATAAAAACACATCAGCGATTAACTGATTTTTAAAAGTGGAAATAGGGGAGAAGAGGGGAGTGAGTGAGTATGAGAGAGAGTGAGTGAGTATGAGAGAGAGAGAGAGAGAGAGAGAGAGAGAGAGAGAGAGAGAGAGAGAGAGAGAGAGAGAGAGAGAGAGAGAGAGAGAGAGAGAGAGAGAGAGAGAGAGAGAGAGAGATTTCTGGGATCTATATACACATTAGTGTATCCAAGATGATTTAAATGTAACGTGTCTCTTGAAAAAGTCAATATTCAACATGCTAGATCTAAACCCAGGGATGTAAATGGCAAATGAAAGAAAATACTGAAAGTATCTGAAATGTGAAACCTTCAGACATCGAACACCGCCTGTACCGTATTTAATTTCACACTTACAATAACAGCACCATGCAATGCCACCTTTCTCAAACCCTCCTGATATAACTAGAAAGGAATTCATCATTACAATCTTAAGTTGACAGCCAGAATTTGTTCTAAAAAAAATCTTAGACTTAGACATAAAACTTAGATCTAGATCAATCACATCTACTGGTGAATCCCGATCATTAAATCTAAACTTTTGACAGGTCATCCCAATTTGTTAAATTGTGTAGATTTGCATTCTATAGATAGCTTACCTTTAACCTAGATCTAGAGTTAGTTGTTTTGAAGATTTGCTTGTTATTATAACATTTATAGCAAAATCTAAATCAATTCTGATTCTATTAACCTAGGTGCAAGCAAATATATCTAAAAATCGAACTCTAGCTCTACTATTACTACTAAAGTTATTGAAGAAAATGGAGTGCGACAAATTCTAGACTAGTAATCGAAATCTAGTCTCGTAGTTTCTAAGGCCTCTGGATAACAAATAGACTTAGATCTATATATATATATATATATATATATATATATATATATATATATATATATATATATATATATATATATATATATATATATATATATATAGTATATGAATCTTACTTAATTGAATCCAAATCTATCATAAAATAGCATGCGAGTCTAAGATCTAAATATAGACTGGAAGAATCTAGTTCAACACAACGATGAAGACAGGTGTGAAAAGGCAATCAAAGACTACATAATAGTTAGCAGCTCCCTTTTTTACAATGTTTTTTTTTTACAATTTTTATCAGTGGATGCAAGAGTAAGCAGAGGGAGCAGAAATACTTAGTGATCATCACCTAGTGATAGCCAAAAGGAGATTACTGAACTGAGGAAAACAAACAAGAAAAGGGGAAGGAAGAGAAGAAAGCTACTAAAACTCAAAATTAGAGGAACTAAATAAGCCCAGTAGTAAAACAGAGTATACCAATCCAGGATAAAAAGATCCATCCAGTGCAAGACAGACGGATCTGAAGGAAAGCACAATAGGAAGAAAAGTGGCAGATGATATAAAGAAACACTCCCCAGTTGTACTGTAAGAGGCCTGTGGTAGGAAAACAAAGGGGAATGAAAGGAAGGAAGGAGATGTGAACAGAACAGCTAATGGAGGAATGACAATGTCAAGACTAAGATCAAAGAAAAGAAGGATGCCTGAAGAAAATACTTGCAAACAAAGAGACCAGAGGATAGGATAGATTACGTGAGTATAAAGAACTATCGCCAAAGGAAGTTAGGAAAGCAAAACAGGAACAGTGGGAAGAGGTTTGGACAAAGACTTCAAGAAAGCTATCAAGGAAATCAAAAGCTGTTCTGGGGGCAATGAAGAGCATGAGAAAGACCAAAGCATGCCCAATACGACAAATTAAGAATGCCAAAGGAGAAATAATGAAAGAAGACAGCGAAATCATGGAAACATGGAGAAAGTATTTTCACTAATTTACATAATCCCTCCAGAACATATGAAACAAGGAGTACAGATCAATGATTAAGAGTAACAAGTAATCGAGATGAGACAGCTGAAGATGTAGATATCTCAATGGAAGAACCAAACAGCTATAAGAAAAGTGAAATTAGGAAAAGCCCCTGGAGCAGATCAAGTTTATCCCGAAATGATTAAAAACCCAAGGGAGAGAGGCAGACAAACTACAGCATGCAATTATGCCAACAAGCATGGAAAGTCCAAACAGGTTGGGCCAGACGACTGGAAAAAGGGAATCGGTAGTACCAATGCATAAGTAAAAGGATCAGCTATTGGAAATGCCTCGAACTATAGAGAGGGATATCACTACGTAGCGCACCGGGAAAAGGTGCATGGCCTAGGATACTGGAAATGAGACTAAGGAAAAGAGTAGAGGATCAGATTTGGGAAGAACAGCAGAGTGGATTTAGACCAGGAAGTAGAGTGTACAAGAGTCACATATTTATTTACAATTAGACAACATAATAGAAAACATTCCTTGAGAGAAGCACTGGCCTGCCGCTTGTGATTTATAGACCTAGACAAAGGCATTTGAACACTGTGAGGAGGGACGAAACTAAGGGGCAGTGCCTTAAACGAACACAACGTAGAGCAGACATAATAGGGATAGAGAGAATAAGAAGAGCCATTAAAAGTTTTATACACTAAACCAAACATGCGCAGATGTGAGAGTAGCTGGAAACATATCTGGAAGAATGTGATGTAGATAATAGGATGGTAATAAGACAGGGTTGTGAACTAAGTCCTCTTTTGTTTGTTTATCACATTTATGGATTCAGTCCGCAAAAGTCATCCTCCACAAAATGAAGAAAATGAATGTAGGGTATTGTGGATAGCTCAAACCAGTAAATGTATCAATGCTTTTCATTTGCGCAAGATTTTAGTTCTGTTTGGAAAATCAGAAAGGGGCCTATGAAGTCGATATACGCGCAACATTGATTGACTAATGGAACTAGATAAAAGAGGAATGAGGAGTACATGCGCAGAAAATCCACACAATGCTAGTAACTAGGGAAGCTAAAACACAACCTCTTAAATTGGGCAGGGAGATTTAGAACAAATTCAAAGCTACACTTACCTAGGAGTAGAATGATTAACTCAGAGGGAAAACTAGAGAAGAAATCAGCCAGAGAATCCAAAAGGCAAGTGAATATATAACCATCTAGGAAAGGCATTTGTAGGTAACACAACAAATAAGAGAAATCAAACCAAAGCAGGTGGCATAAAAACTAAGATAGGAATAAAGTAACTGAGATGCTATGGGCATGAAAGCAGAATCAATTAACATAAAATAGCTAAATCAGTATACAGTGCTAGAACCCAAGGTAAAAGACTAAAAAGCAGACTCGAAAAAAAGTGGGAGGAAGATCAAAATGAGATATTAAAGGAAAAAATTTAACTTTCACAGAGGAAACAGAAATGCCATGACAGAGCAGCCTAAGAATCAGGCATCTCTTTACACCAGAAGTTGAATGGGAACTGATAGAGAAAGAAAGAAACAATAAAACGAGTGGATCGCAGGCAAAGCAATCTTTTCCCAATGAATTAAAATACTGATTTGATCCAAATTTACCCTATTTGAAATCCACCAAATGCGATGATCTACAAGGGTCAATGAAAGAGGCAACAGCAAGACAAGAGATAGATGAAAGAGTGAAAGAAAAGAAGTAGGACCTACCGTGAGTGGGAAGTGGAAGTAGCAGTATTAGAGGTAAACCATCTTTAACCTATCAGTTTTCTGAATGAGACAAAGTGTGGTCTAACACATCAATAAAACTGAAGTTTAGAGACAACAATGAGAAGTTCCTTATACACATACATACATCATACACGATACATGTATAATGAAAGAAAATGAAATAACAATTTTTTTTTTTTTTTAAAGCAAAGCTAAAAACATTACCTATTGTTGTAACATCCATCTTGTCTGTCTGGCCTAAGGAAGACAAATCTTCTCCAGAATTCACAAGTTCGTTTTGTTGCATATCAGAGTCTTGAAATAAATCCTTCTTTCCTTCATGACTATCAGGGTTGGAATGTGCCGTTTTGTCTGGTTCTGTCGAACTAGGACTTAAGGCTTTAAGGCTTTCTTGATTTTCATGCTCCTCCCTGGCATCTACAGTATCATTTTGACTTTCAGCTTTCTTCATGGGAACTTTTGTTCTGACTGTAGAGGTTTTGATATGGATTGATCAGCTTCAGGTAGATTCTCAGAATTTACACTTGTACCTTTGTCACACTCGGAGGAAGTAGGAATACATTCTGGTGTATTGATTTTAGAAGAGGGAGCATCGGATTCAGATTGAACACACTGCAATGAATCACCATCATTATTTTTAAGAGGAATATCTTTACTTGTTTCTTCACCATTCTGTATGGTACTATCTGCACTGGCAGAAACGTGGGAACTGATTGTATCATCACAGCCGTTTAGTGATACGCCACTTTCATTAGAGTCTCCTGATCCATTTTCTAATATAGGTGTATGCTCACACCCATTTGCTAAATTTCCATTAACTGGAACACTTTTGCCTTCTTTGAGATTTAACTCCAGTGACACACTATCAAGACAAACGCTGTCATTATTGATTTGCTCTGTGCACTTTACGGATGAGTGTAAGGTGCTTTCAAGCTTCTTTACGCAGTTCATAACAGTCGATTCTGACATTTTCCGGATCTTCTTAAAAATATGTTCAGGAAATAAGTTACAACAAAGCTTCACAGGAACAGCAATCAAACAAGGTGGCTCTGGGGAAGAAAAAAGAAAGAACAACTGATATTAATTGATGATAAATTTGGAACACAAGTCTGGACAGACCGTTGTCACTGTAAATGTAAACTTTTACATTAAAGTGAGAATTTTAAAAAGTTTGATATATTCTGAATGATGAATGGGTTATTCTTTGTTTAATGCCTCACAGATATTTTCACCAAAGACAAAACCTTCAAATAACAATTCAATGACAAGGAAAAACCGAGCAAACATTTTCTCCACAGAACATTTAATAAATAATAAATATGGAAACTGCCCCCCCCCCCTACAATATAAAGATAAAAACAGATTTATAGTCTGTATCCTTGCATAAACACAGGCTCACGGGCTGTGCATCATTTATCCCTGGCAGGCCATTTCATTCAGTCTTCAATTCCCTGTGGAGCATACAGTACAGCAGCCAGTTAGGTGCTTTGTACTATCACTCTGACAATAATTTTCTCTACCTATAGCTGGGCTCTCATTCACACCTGAGTCAAGTGAGGAAAACAGAGTGAAATATCTTTCCTAAGAGTACAATATGTGAAAGAACACATGGGTCAGCCATGATTTTTAACCAGAATTGTCCTGATTACAAACTCACAACACTACAGCTTCACTAAAATGCCTGTATATATGTAGAAAAACATAAAAAATTGATTCAATAGAAAATAATACATCCATAATATTCATAAAACACATACTAGCACAGTGCAGCTATGGGCAAAATGTATGTATGGTATGCATAGATGTATATAACGTGAGTAGACGTGTGCATTGTTGTCGACCTTGACCGAACAACTAATTTTGTAACAATATTTAAGATATTATTAGAACAAACATATCCTGTTCCAAGTTTTGAAAAGTAGGCCTACTTTAAACAATTTTTAAAAACTTTGGTCTAATTGCATCCAGAGCCTCCAAACTCGGGGGATATGCTGTGCATTATAAATGTCCACTATCTTTATCATTACTATTATTATAATCATTATAAGTATTATTGTAGGTGAAAGTTTGGAAAATTTGGAAAAATCAAATCTATTCTTAGATATTGGGGCATGCTATTTTTTTCATGATTCATCTCACATAAATTTGAGAATTTCCACAATTAGCAGCTACGTTATATTTATATAGCTGTAAGGCGTTTGTATGCAGAAAATACAAATTTAAATAAAGAAGAGTATGTCTAGAACATTTCCCTTCCTTGCTAGAGATAAGGAAAAAATTTATAACAAAAAATAAATAAATAATAATAATAAAAAAAGTACATTTTTATAGTGCTCATCATCAACACTAGATCTACCTCTGAGCTCTTTAAAAAGTGTGATTTAGAGTTGAATGAATTTTCTTGTGGTATTCAATTTTTCAAGTAAAATAAAAACATAAAGGATGATACAGAGCTGTTCAATTGGCTTTTCCCATATATTTAAGTATAATACCCCCCCCCCCCCCCCCCAACAATAAAAAAAACCTTCGCCATGCTTTTAATTGAAGATCTGTACCCCCCCCCCCCCCAATTTTTCTTATATAAAATTATTGCAGTTGGGTTAATGTTTAGTTTACTGCATAATAAAATTCAAGTTAGACTCATCCAATGTATACAACTGTTCCTGTAAACTAATATAAATATAGGTAAACATGGTGGTAGCCATCATCAGTTATAACAGTAATAGAACAGCTAATATACCCACTCCCCATGATCAAGGTTTAAGTTATGGACCATGCTGACACACCATTGTTGATTTCAGGGTCTAAGAATCTAGATCTAGTAGGAATACATTTATAAATATATTAACCAAATCACATTTAAAGTAAGGGAAATAATTGTTGAAATTCCAACCCCGCTTTGCTGGACAACACTTGCATACCATGTCCGTACAAAGACGAAGACTGCCCTACCATCTTGTAATTCATAAGATGATGGATCAGAATATAAGCATTAAAGTGAATGGTATAGATAATAGGTATGAATGCAAAAGTTAGAGTTCTGACAGCATTGGATATAGAGAAATAATAGGCAAGCACAGACTTAAAGAACGACAATGAGGAAAGGTTGCAAGTATGTGCTCCTTCATCATCGAAAGCCTGTGAAAGCTGCGAGTTCCCCAGGGATCCCTTGGCAGATTGTGCTCCTTCAAACTTCAATGGATTGGTTATTGGTAGAACCATTTTCCACAAGAAAATCCATAAACAAGACCACATGGGTATTACTGGATGGAAACACAGAAAATCAAATTGACCATTTATGTAATGTATGTATCCATTAAATTCTGGCGCTCATTACAAAATATTCAACTTCTCAAAGGAGCAGACATAGGATCAGACCATCATCCACTCCTGGCAGTGTTGAAACTAAGACTGGGAAATACAACAGAGATGGTTTCAAGAAACCGAAATTCCAAGTCAGCCTGCTACTAGTGCTACAAAGAGACAAGAAAGAACAATTCCAGATCTGTTTCAAAAACTAGAATTTACCGACAAAGATGTAGACAGCCATTGGAACCAAGTGAGGGAAGTTTTTGCAGAGATTTTAGGAAGAAAAGACTACAACAAACACAGAATGGATTTATAAGTGAAACATCACTTGACACAAAAGCAGTCAGGAGGAGGAAGAAGGAAGCATTGAACAGTACCAGGACAAGGATTGAAAAAGAAAAAGCATCTACTTGGCCTTTTGCCAACAAAATCTTAGATAGTTATCGGAGCCTTTGCAAAAAAAGCAGACGCTCCCATCCCCATTAGACCCAGAGCCAGCCCAATTTTATATCAGTGAATATATCAGTATCAGTACAAATATAAAGCACCTTCATGCTTTCTATGCATAACATGTTTAAATAAGTTTCTATTTACTCTAAGCTGTGGACAGAAAGACACCATTAGTGTATTTTAATATTTTAATAGTTCTCTTCATCGATGTTAGTCTGTATTTTGAGGGCAGACATGTGCTCATGGAAAAATATATTTATGTAATTACTAAGAAAAAACAATGAATGCTGCAGTACAGCACCCACTCTTGATTCCCATGATCTGCAATGTATATAATATTTGTTTCAAATATTTAATTTGTTTCCCTTCCAACTGAAGAAGAGAACTTATAAATTTAAAGCAGTAGGAATGTTGATGATGTAAGGTAGCTCTTGACTGGGCAATCAGACTGATTGAATTCATACACTTGTAAGTGTAAGTGTAGACTACACATTTATTTAGGTTGGACTCATTGAGCATAATCATGTATTTTATAATGTATATATATACAGCTATTTGTGTACATTAGTACTACCATTATTAGTTAAGAAGCATGACGTTGATATCAATGAATGATATTCTGTTTACACCTAACTGTGTATACGTTTATTATAACAATAGATCTATGTAAAGCAACTAGCTTTTTAAAGTGATTGTTGAGGGACTTAAAGAGAGTCTGGGACTGAGAGGAATGTCTTTGTTTTGCCTGAGCTTTCAAGTTCCAGAAATTGTAAGTTAAATTGCGTGTTGTTAAAAAGTGAGCAGGTTGCTGTATGTGTTTGTGCGTAACTTTTATTTTGATTTACAAGCACATTGCTGGAGTAAAGGCTAGATCTACATGACAAAAAAAAAGATAAAAGATTTAACTATAGATCTAGTCCAGGTAGTTTCATCAAATTTTCAGTGCACCAATTGCATTAAAAATAACATCACAGAAAAGGGCTTGATGAGCCCTTTGCAATTATTGATACCAAATTTATTGATGTATTTTAAAAATATAAAAAAAAGTTGGTCGTTTAAAAGGCCAAAAAATCGTTACAATTTCAATCATCTTTATTGATCCTTTAAAAAAGGAAATTATAATCACAATTTCCGTTTGAAAAATAAAAGAATACATCAATGCATTCAAATTAAAAACAAATTTAACTTAGTTAATTATTAAATGTTTAGATTTTAGGAGAAGTATACAAAAATTCAAAGATGGGTAAATAAATAGTGCGGTGAAACAATATATATACATAAAAAAAAATTAAAAATAAAAAAGATAGAATGATTATAGTATAGACAAATCAGTTTAGCTTCACACACATTCATTAACTCATAAATCATTCATTCACCATCCATCAATTTACATTTCTTAAACATGGCGCTTGGAAAAAAAGATCTAAAATATCTCCCAGTGCGGGATTTTAAATGTATAATATAAGTTGACCGCTTCTACTACTTGTTTT
The DNA here is from genome assembly GCA_037039925.1 of Doris montereyensis. Lineage (NCBI taxonomy): Eukaryota > Metazoa > Mollusca > Gastropoda > Nudibranchia > Dorididae > Doris > Doris montereyensis. The sequence continues at coordinate 58,188 of JAXRKP010001899.1, forward strand.
GGGTGTATGGAGAAAAGAGGGTGGGTGTTGTCTTAGTATACTCCTGAGTTTGATCTTGCATTGAATCTCATACAGATCTTCAAAGTTCTCGGCTCTACACCACTTATGAGTTACAAATCTATATTGCGAAAAATGTCCCAAAATTGTGATTTTTTTTCCAATTTGCAATCCAATTGCCAATTGTCTGATGATTTTCAATGACAATATATAGCAAAGTTTTACATCATTTTGACCGTCTTTAAATGACAAATAATATCATGGTAAGATACATGGTCAATTTATAGAACTTATCGTATTACACACAAAATTTCATTAACAATCATATGTGCATGACTAAGCAATGTTTGGGGAATGACGATAAAAATCTAATCATATCACTTATTTGAAGTATTTTGTCACTGTCAAAACAAACAAAAATTCAATGTCTTAACATATATATATGCCTGTAGCCTATTTATGTTCTTAAGATTAAAATATCTGTGTGATTCATACATTTGATGACGATTAATTTGCATTAAAATTATTTATAATGTCGTGTTTTTCCAACTTGGAATATAACATTTTTCATTGGATTGTGTCCCAAAAGGTACTTCTATTTTCTTAATTAATTATTGAATATATTTCTATTGCCTTGACATAGGGTTTCACAAGGAAATTCATTTTAAACCAACTAAACATTATTATTAAAGGACTTTATTATTATATATATGAGCCATTCTCAAAACCTCTCCATACAAATGGGGACAAGCACTGTAAAATTTCAAAAGGCAAAAAGAGATAAATCTATAATTTAAAATGCAAGTTTATTGTCTAAAGAAGCACAAACAAAGAACATGGCACCTTAAAGATGGTTGGTTATGACAAGAAATGACTTAGAAGTAGGTGAGGTGACTTCCTCGCGGAGATAACAGTCAAGACATAAACATCAATAAAAATCAATTAAAATGCAAAAAATATTAATACATTCAATTTTAAAACATAAATCATATGGAAACAAAGATATAATATGGGTAAGGAATGAAGTTGGGGGTAAAAAGCCATTAGAATCAGAAACATTTATGTCGTGACAGTTATTTCCGACATATTTTTTGACCAAATCAAATGTCACCAAGGAAGAAAATAATAGTGCAGAAGATAAATTTCACCTCACAGTAAGTCATATGAATATAACTTTTTGAAAAAGAGGCCAAAGGCACAGAAAGAATACATAATAATGTGTGTTTCAGACACTTTTCTCATGTTGTATCGGAGTTAACTATCACTACAAAATTACAAATCCTTGTAATTTAATCCAGATAATAGACAAAATATTCACTCTCTATGTAAGATGATGGTGACAGAAATGAAAAACAAAGCCCTTAATTGATCCATAAGCATTAAAAGAATAATCTTAAATTTTTTTAAATGTATTTCAACCCCCACCCCTTCCCTTAAAAAAAACTAACCACAAAAACAACAAACCCCCTTCAAAAAAACCCACAATGCCAACATGATAGTCGAACATTTGACTAAATTTTAGTTTTATTTATTACACAAATATCAGATTCTATTAAAAACAATAAAAATTGATAGTACTATAGGCCATTCAATCGTTTTAACAATGAAAAACACAACCTGCTAATAAAAATGGAAATACGACACTATAGAAATTCTTTAGGGAGAAGTGTACGTCATCATAACTGGTTCCGTTAGAGGCAACAGAAGCACTACATGATTGGCAATCCAGTATTGCTCTTCCATGTCAGATCTGTTTGAGGTCCACATAACACTCTAATTCTAGGAACAAAACGCTTATTAAATAACTTGACAATAGATGTTGGGCCTCTGTTTGGATACACTGAAAGTATATCAAAATGAAACACACTGGCAAATGCTGATATCTGCCATAAACCAAGTGGTCGGTTTATCAGAGGTGTATACAATACCTCTGCATTGTATGCATTCAAAACAACATTTGGTTCGTTCAAATTTGTAACATATGGTGATAGCAATGCAAGCTGCATTAACTCGTCTTAAGATTTGGATGACAAATGGAACTCTCTGTTCAAGCACATTTCAATTGTAGCTCTGCAACGCAGCTCGACATGGAATTCATCTGAGCCCATAGCAGCAGTGCTTAAAACTTAAAGCATGTGGCATACAGTTGCCATCTGCTACTGTAAGCACTGGATATAAATGTTCCAAGACCATCCGGTCGTAAGAATAAAGCAATTTTATCCACTGTGCCACCTACACTCAAAACGGTTGAATTTATAAAAGTCAAAGGAAATTTATTCACTGTTGAAGATACAGCATTACACAGAAGAGACATTTTACTATGTCTGAACATGATGACATCATATCAAACAATTTTGAAAAGAAAGGTCCCCTCCCTGTCCTTCAGCTACACTTAATGAAGTTAATTCAATATTTGTATCATAAGGCACGTCCGCACCAGAAACCTCACTCATCCTCATAATTGAAGTCAAACTCACTTCACATTCACTCGCTACGTCTTCAATCAGTTCGTCTCCACTTCTCTCGCATGTCTCTTTTCCACTGTCTTCACTTTCAATAAAAGCTTCAGTCATTCTCTCAACTTCTGCACGTTGCCTACTATCCTTCAATTTAACAATCTCCCATTCATTGACACACCTTTCATTTTCACACACACCACCTGATGATGAATTAAGGCAAGAAGAGCAAAAACAAGACAAGTTTTTCGTGGCAAAGACATAATTGCCTAGATAACGAATGCTGTGGAGCTTCCTTGCCCGGCAAGGTTACAAGATCGGGAATATCTGCAGCGCGATCAATGGACTTTACAATATGAAATTGCCTACTTAACGTGACTTTCACAAGATCCGTCAACTATGGTTGAATTTTCTTTACAATAGTTCACAAAATCTGCTGCTGATTGCATGATCATGTGACCACATTTTACAGCACTCTCCACACAACCTTTTACGATACCTCCAACAGCATCACATGGGTTTTTGCCATGCCTCTGCCCATAATAGCATCGCATTAGATTGATATCTTCTGAAGAACAGAAAGATATGAAAAGGCTTTCTTTGACTTGAATTGGCTTGCTGCCCCATCGCTAAAAACAAAAAGATTGCCAATTCCTTTCAATTTAAGTTCATCAACTATCTTTTTTTGGCAATGATGCGAAAAATGGGCATCATGTGAAAGGTCATCAGAGACAAAAATTTGATAATCATTTACGCGCTGCCCACATTCTCGACATTTATAAAATACAACATCAGGAAAGATGGTTATTTGATTGTAAGAAAAATAGACTGATTGTATCTCACTTTGGTAAATGCAGCGATAATTTTCAGCAGTCCACAACAAGTACAGCAGCATTGTTATCAATTTTGTTAATGAGTGAACTCAACTGATTTTTTTGCCATTGAGCAATAAAAATGTGATAAGCAAATGAAGTCTTTTCTGCTTCAAAAGTTCATCAAATAAACTTCTAACCGACCCAGTCTTTTCTGTGAGGCATTTCTTTTTCTTCCTATCCTTCTGCATCACATCCCCCCCTATGCCTCCATTGAACCCATCTCTAAAGCACATCAGTGTCTATTGCACTCAGTAATTTATTTTTTAGTTATGGGGCCACACATTTCACACTTCATCGAGATACACAGAAAATTCCAATTGTTGATTTCTGCAGGACACATACGTTTTTGTTGAAAGTCATATTTATCTTTCCTTTTAAAATCTGTGGGAAGAATTGATTGCAAGGAAATCAATTTTAAATGTACATTTTGACAAATGCCACACAAGCATTTGTATGTTGGAAAAGACTGAAATAATTTAATATTTTTCGGTCTGTGTTTATAAAAATTTGACTTAAACACATGGATACTTGGGTTGGATGATCTGAACTGCTAATAAAGTTTGTGAATTGGTCGATCTAACACCCTCTGTTGCACCTTCGTTTTTGTAGAGACAGTTTTTTTTTTGTCAGGCAGAGGAATTGACTGGCATTCAAAAAATTCCGCGATTGCCTCCACTTTTGTATTTCCAACCCTATTGCAGATTTGTTTCCGAGGAGGAGAAAGATTATTAGAAAAATGCCTCAAAAGTAAGCCTTGCAACTCCTGCTGCTTTGCTCCGTTTCCTCTTTAAAGATTGGTGAAAATCTTTCACCAAAGCGGAATCATTCTTCTCCGGAGTCACAGCGTTGACATGAAGAGAATTATAGTACATGGCACTGTCTAGATCCACTCGTTTGATTAGGCGCTTGAGTATTGTAGCAGCTCTAAACCCTTTTCCGAGGGCCTTTTTAACACGCTACGTTGCTTTCTTGAGGGCAGAGTTTGTAAATGAATCTAGGTCCTGACAACCATTTGGAATACATGCATGAGGGTCCTGGACATCATATGGCTGCTGCTGCGGCTCAGCACATGGAGTTGATGTTGAAGGTAACGGGAAGGTACACAAAGAGGCGATGATGGAATTGCAGAAGGTGGCAGCAATGATGCAGGTATGGCAGGAGAATTCACCACTGCCTTGGCTGCAAAATATCTGTCCAGTTCTTCTCCAATAACATTGGTCTCTCCACCTTCTACATTTCTCTCTTCATCCATGTCTTCTCTGCTGTTTCCATCCAGTTCTTCCCTGTCACAATGCAGTCCTTGCAAAAGCAGAGATGGCTGTTTTGCGCTGACGAAACGAAAAGCCAACGGAGATGGCCATTTTGGTCACGTGTGTACTTTCATAAAAGATCTATTAGATATTGTCACAGCTGCTATTTTTACATTATGAGAAAAGCCAAGATTTACTTATTGGCGCTATAAAAAGAAATAGGGAAAATTCGGAGTTGGCCGGTTTGCGACTGACACCTTCGATATATAAGACTAAATGGCAGCCATCTTGTTTGCTTTAGATCTGGGTCTAGATGGGAAAATGCAGTGCTAGTGGATCAAATAAAGTAGGTTGCTGATCCATCAGATACCCTGTAATGCATTATACCAACTTATATATTAAAAAATAAAGGTGAAACCTATAAATATATGAATTAAAGGTGGGCCTTTCAATAATACTGTCATACATACAGCCCTATAAAAAAGACGAAAATAACATAAGTATCACCCATGGATAAGTTAACATTAAAGTAATACTTATACACAAATATTGTCTGAAAGTAGTGGGAGGATGCAATATTCAGAAGGGAACTGAACCTGGCATTAGAATTGATGAATAGAGGGACAATTCGATAAGAAAATATCGAATTGAAAGTCAGTGTAAAATCTCGATCTCAAATCAAAGATGGCGGCCGACATTTTTGACCATCCCTAGTTGAAGTCCCAAATCGGCAGGATAAATTAAACATACTGCTCCATCATCAATTATTATGATCTATGTATCAAAATAAAGATAAAAGATTGAAGATGATGCTCACAAAATATAAAAGGCGCTCCTCGGAGATTTTACGTTTTCTCAAGTTCAAAATATTCCCTTTTTTTACTCAAAATTTCTCATAGACAAAATAATCGAATATCATTATATTACACTTACACACCAATAGAAAGACCGTTTCAAGCCCTTTCTAGTGGTGTAAATATATCTACGGGAAACCCCGAAACACGGGAGTCACAGCAAGTTGAAATATTCCAAAACCCTGAAAATGGCGCACAATTTTAGGACCAGATTTTGGAGCAGGGGTTCTTCACAAAAAAAGGCGTTACTGGTATTACATTTTCTACACAGACAAACAAAGATTATTATTGCATGACATCGATGTCACAGCAGTCTTGGTATCTAGGGCCTTGCGGGCCCGAAAGAAAATCAAAACATGTCAATATCTTACAAAAAAATTGTTTAAATGTCTGCGATCCGCGATCTAAACTAAACTTATGTTATTGTTATGTGCGCGCGCTTTTATATCCGTAGCAGTAGCAGCCCGCCATACTCCTGCGGGCCGCCTTCTCGCTCACGTCCATATTTTCTAGAGCGGAGGCCTCGCTAGAGCAGATCATGCGCGCGAAGCTTTCTGATGATTTCACGACGTGGCGTCGCTAACGCAGGGGCGTTCCGCAGCATAACGCCATCGAGAAGGTCAAGTGCTGGTTGGAAATAATAGCGGGGTCGTCTCAAAGTACCTTTTAACAGAAAAAAAAATCCGGTTGTGTTGACTGGATTTACATGAGAATCTAGATTTCTGGGTCTAGAAGTAGATCTAGATCTAGTAGTAGTAGTAGTAGAATATTATATCTTAACTTGATTAACAATATTTTAATCGTGAGAATGGTCAGCCCAGAAAGAGATGAGAACAGAATATTAACATTCTACATTATTATATAGACTAGATCTAGAATATATCTAGATTTTAGATCTTAGACTAGACGCTTACACATTGAAATTGAAATCAACAGACCCAGATTTATATCTAGATCTAGAAATAAAGCTTATTTCTAGATCTACACAGTACTGGATCTGTAAGTCTATGACTATAATTTAGATTTTAATGTTTTCCAGAGACACTATATTTAAGTGTTATTAGTTCAGGGAATGCACACACACTAGGGCTGAATGAAATTGCTAGTTTATAGATCTAGAGCCACACTCTATAAATTAACTATATCTAGAATATAGATTTATTTATAGGCTTAGGTCAAACACGTACTTCCCATTTAACTCGTTTTTATTACCGTTTATTTTGTTCTGAGTATTTTCCAATTTTTGCTTTTGTGAGAATATCAGCTAAACGTCAAATTGTCCAATAAAAACATGTAAATCTTGATTTCAACACTCTACAAGGTCTCATGCTCAATTAAAAGAAGCTTATAACCCAACAATGGATGGTCTGCACAGATCGACATTATGTTAAGTTCAAAAGGCAGGTAACAAAATGATCAGTTAAGAATAATTGTTTAATTTGAGAAAGCAGTCTGACTAAATATCTTAGTGCTTACTAAAAATAACAAAAGTTTTTTTCTGATTTGGATTCACCATCTCACAATGCTTTAACACTCTTTATGATAGATCTATATAGAAGACAATTATGATAATGCTTAGCTTTTTTATATAATATATAGATCTAAATAATCAATTATAATGATATTTTCTACTTCAGATAAAGAGGCCTGTGAGTGTGAAAACAAATAGCTAGATCTAGTTGGTTGTTGTTCTGGCGGTGTACATGCACCTCATTACAATCTATGCTAATAATATCTTAGTGGTAAAGAATATATTAAATAAAAATTAGAAAGGATAAATGTGTATTCATAGAAAATAAATATCCACACACATGTAGATCTATATTTCATAATAATAATAATATAATAATAATAATAATAATAATAATAATAATAATAATAATAATAATAATAACAAGAATAATAATAACAAGAATAATAAATAAATGATAATGTTGAAATTAATAACAATTAGATAGATCTAAAACTCTAGATGTAATTTTAATGTAGATTCTTTTAAAAAAATACTGATGCAACTAATTTTGATTACTGGAACACAAAAACAAATTGATGAAAGTGAACAATCTTATTTGTTACAAAGATGATAAACAAGGACATTAAATATTAATAGCTGTAGGTTATAATTACTTCTTAGATCTGATGATGGCCTCAACTAGTTTTTCTATTCAATAACAATTATGCTTTCTGAACTAGTTTTTCTATTAAATAACAATTATGCTTTCTGTTATATGGGTTACTATTCATTTTGTTTTTGTTTGTATTTATCATTAGATTTTAGATCTAGATCTCTAGATCTAGGTCTAGCTCCAGACTGATCTAAAATCTAGATTAGATTCTAGATCTATAGAAATCTAGATCTAGATCTAATTAGATCTAAGTCTGTATTGTTTTTTAAGGTCTTATTTGTTGGTTTAAAAAATGAATATGTCAGTGTCCGTCTTAATATAGTTTACTCCAATTCAAAATATAACAAAATAAGTGAACAACAATTCTTTTATTATCTTTCCTATAGATCTCTAGATCAAGACTTTTGATAACCGTTTTTATAATAAATAAAATCATCTTGGCTATGTTACGCGAAAAGAATGGGGAGACAACTCGACGTCACAAAGTCAGATAACTCTGCCTTACTCAGATTTAAACGACATTCAATGTAAAACTTATAATCAATGATGCATTTTAGAGGAAGTAATGTTTAAAAAGTACCTACTATAAATATGTTTTACTTGGTATGGGCCAATTTGTTCTATAAAATGGGTGAGTAGTGATATACTGTGGAAACCGCGCCAAAAGAAGCCAGTGCTCTAGGGGGCCGTCTCAAAGGGACGATACTAAAATATTCCCGACTTCTACTGAAAATCACCTTTTAACACAGTGGATTTCAGAAAACGAACATGAAAAGTAAGAAAACATGTCCTTGTGCAAGATATAAACTGTAATCAAGCGTATATGGCGTATTACTCCAAGTAGAAACCCAAAATTTAGTTATATGGGTCTTGATCTAGATCTAGATTCTACATAGCGACTGTCAGTGTCAGGATCCATTTGATTCGGTCGGTCCGCAACCTCGTTTGAGAGATCATGAATGTCAATGCATTTACGATGATCGGGTGGGATTGTAACATGTGATCAAAGGAGAGACACTACAGAACCTTAGAAGTCAAAGTTAACGAACACATCCAATTGTATCACATAAATAGTCATGAAACAAACAAAAAAAAACACACGTTTCTTACCATCCCTTTGTTCGTAATCGTCATGGCAGTGGGCAGTGGGCCTCTGTAAACGTTGCGGGCTGCGGGCGGGTTGCAAATCATAAGTTGGCGCATGCGCTGAAGCTGAGCCAGTTGGGGACGGGAATACTCCACTTTCATTGGCTGCAATCCACTGAGCTGGAGCAATCATGATTGCCGTTGGATTGATATTTCTATTAATAGACCTTTCCGTTATCCCTTAGCTGCAAGGTAGACAACCTCGTCGGAATTTGGTTTGCGGCCCGGAGAAATTGATTAAATCTATAGAATATGACCGATCTAAAACAATTTTAACCCCGATTATTGATCGTCGCAAGAGATTTGTCATATTGATATAGATTTAGGTCTAAAATCCAAAATTTGACACTCTTTTATGATCATTGAATGAGAATCATTGACATATTCCACACAATTTTCTATCTTTTTTTAACACATAGGCCTAGATCTAGACATAGATCTTCGTTTATTTGACCTATTCTATGTCTCCTACTAGATCTATATCTACAATACTAAGTGAGATCTAGATAAAATAAGCCAAGATTCTACCAATTAATAGACCGACTACCTTCAGTACCTCTACGAAATAAAATATTATATATATATATATATCTACATCTATACTATTAT
>JAXRKP010000019.1:0-10000 GCA_037039925.1 Doris montereyensis
CTGTATATGTACCTGTATCTGTATATGTATCTGTATCTGTATATGTATCTGTATATGTACCTGTACCTGTATCTGTATCTGTATCTGTATCTGTATCAATATCTGTATCTGTATCTGTATCTGTATATGTATATGTATCTGTACCTGTATCTGTATCTGTATCTGTACCTGTATCTGTACCTGTATCTGTATCTGTATCTGTATATGTACCTGTACCTGTATCTGTATCTGTATCTGTATCTGTATCTGTATCTGTATCTGTATATGTACCTGTATGTATCTGTATCTGTATCTGTATCTGTATCTGTATATGTACCTGCATCTGTATCTGTATCTGTATCTGTATCTGTATCTGTATCTGTATCTGTATCTGTATATGTACCTGTACCTATATCTGTATCTGTATATGTACCTGTATTTGTATCTGTATCTGTATCTGTATCTGTACCTGTATCTGTATGTACCTGTACCTGTATCTGTATCTGTATCTGTACCTGTATCTGTATCTGTATCTGTATCTGTACCTGTATATATATCTGTATCTGTATCTGTATCTGTACCTGTATCTGTACCTGTACCTGTATCTGTATCTGTATCTGTATCTGTATCTGTACCTGTATCTGTATATGTATCTGTAGGTATCTGTATCTGCACATGTACCTGTATCTGTGTATCTGTATCTGTATCTGTATCTGTATCTGTATCTGTACCTGTAATTGTATCTGTATCTGTATCTGTATCTGTATCTGTATATGTACCTGTATCTGTATATGTACCTGTACCTGTATCTGTATCTGTATCTGTACCTGTATCTGTATTATATTGATTCCTAAAGATTGTCACCTGTCTATTCCATGTGGATTCCGTCCGGCCTTTGTTCCCACGAAGGTTTTAATATTAATGTTATTGGTATGTCATCTGCTCATTCACCAGTTTTCACATGCACCTTGTTAAAAGGTAGAGAGAGAGACAGAGACAGAGACAGAGACAGAGACAGAGACAGAGAGACAGACAGACAGAGAGAGAGAGAGAGACAGGACAGAGACAGAGACAGAGAGAGAGAGAGAGAGAGAGAGAGAGAGAGAGAGAGAGAGAGAGAGAGAGAGAGAGAGAGAGAGGGGGGATATAGATACATATATAGACAGAGAGACAGATAAACACAGAGACAGAGACGTTGATTTTGATTACATTGATTACTAAAGATTTTCATCTGTCTAATCCTTTGTAGTTTGTCCTGTCTTTGTTACCACAGTGGGTTTAATGTTTATTGTTACTGATACGTCAACTGCTCATTCATCACTTTTCAGATGCACTTTGTCAAAGAGAGAGAGAGAGAGAGAGAGAGAGAGAGAGAGAAGAGAGAGAGAGAGAGAGAGAGAGAGAGAGAGAGAGAGAGAGAGAGAGAGAGAGAGAGAGAGAGAGAGAGAGAGAGAGACAGAGACAGAGACAGAGACAGAGAGAGAGAGAGAGAGAGAGAGAGAGAGAGAGAGAGAGAGAGAGAGAGAGAGAGAGAGAGAGAGAGATGAGAGAGAGATAGACAGACAGGAGAGACATGCATACATACAGACACACAGACAGACAGAGACGGCGTTGTTTCGATTCTATTGATTCCCAAAGATTTCCACATGTCTATTCCTTCTAGTTTGTCCAAGTTTTTGTTCCCACGAGGGTTTTAATGTTAATGTTATTGTTACTGGTATTTCATCCATCTGCTCATTCATCACTTTTCACATGCACATTGTTTCACGGTTTGTCAAAACAATGATCAATATCAATTATCATGACGATGTGTTTATCTAACCAGTGCTCTCGTTTTTATTTTGGTTTTTAAAAGTAACAAGTCCGGAAACTAGCTTAATATTATAATTCTGTGCAGATCAAAGAGCTCTAGGACGTTTACTTGCAACATTATTAGCCATACCAAAAAATCCCCGTGTTCACCTTAAGCTCGGTTTCCACGTGTACGTAATGAGTGATACGTAATGAGTGATGCATGAAAACGATTACACGTAAATTTAGCTAAGGTGTATAAGTAGGTCTATAACGCATCTCGCACAACGCATCACGCGCACAAGATACACCTTAATTAAATTACCATATAATCGTTGTTTACGCATCACGCACTACGTACATTGAAATATGGAATTTTAGCTGTGGATGCGGATAAAATTAAAACGAAATCCAAATCAAATAAAATCATCGAAGACAATGATCAAGGCAGCTGTCTGCAACCAATGGGGGAGAGTAATCACTGTACCGGTAGCTGTAACCCCAAAGACCCCATTCACAAACTTGACTGAGTAAGTCCGAGGTCACACTATTCAGACTCAGGACTGGGCACAACCGTCTCCATCAACACCGCTATCTGAAAGTTGGGTAATCAGAAAGTGTGGTGAGTGTGGAGCGCCCCACCTGAATACTGACTGACTGAACGTGACAGCAGTGTCCGCTCCACACTCCTGAGAGAACAACGATATGGCTAGGCGAAGCACCTCTGGGAGAAAAGCTCTACGACTCTATTGAGAACCTGCAATAGGCTATACACTTAATAGAGACAATCCGCATCCTGATCTGACCCTTGGTAAAGAGATACAGAAGAAGAAGAAGAAGAAGAAGAAGAAGAAGAAGAAGAAGAATCAAGTCGAATCAAATAAAACACGGAGAATATGCCGACTCAAGTGACGGCTTGTTTGATTTCATTTAAGTTATATAATATTATAACATTTCAGCTCACTCCGTAGTGTCTGCTGTATTTATTTACACCTACCTCCACGCCCTCTCTCCCCATCTCTTCTATTATCGCTTTCAGGCCTGAGAGAACGTCTCCGTGATGGAGACAACATCATTTGTGGCGAAGGATACATGTGGGAGCTGGAAAGGCGTGGGTTCGTATCCTGTGGCGCTTTCACACCGGAAGTTGTCATTGATTATCCTGAGCGAGTGAGGGCGCTTACAGAAGAATTCGCCCTGGCAGGAAGTGACATCATTGAAGCCTATACGGTAAACACCAGTCTTCGTTTTAATTTTATTTTTAATGCACATTTTAATTCTCATTCAGTTTTGGTTAGGTTTTTTCTTTATTGTTAACTCGTCCTGTCCTTTATTGAAGAACAAAGTCATGTTTGAATGAGGGCATACCGAAATAAATTACTGCTTACCGTTAACTGGATAGCATATTGAGTTTTTTAAAGCATGATAGGTTTAACGTGCAGTTTACATAGTCAAATAAGGAGTGTATGGCCTTTCCAGGGCAAAACAGAGGAATTGTAGAAATATTACAAAAAAGGCAAATGACATTCACTGGAGATATATATAAAACAGAATTTAGGACTGGAGCAACTAAGTATGTAAAGAAAAAATCTCGGAAACAAAAAGCAGAGGAAGACAAAGAACCGGTATTTACATACAAAGTCTTAACAACTGGGCCATAAGTAGAAAAATTATAAAAAATGACTTTACCAGATCCTCGAATGTCAGGACATGATCGCCAATGCCTGCCTCAGACTCGGTATAAAAATGAGAAGAGATAGAACTAAACTTTTCTTTTGAAAACGCAACGTTTGGGTTGAATAAAGTAAATGTGAACAAGGCTTTTTTGTATCAAGTTTCTCCAAAAGTATTCCATCAAAAATTGTTTTAAATATTAATAATATTATATTATTATACTTCATACTGCTATTGATCTATAAATTTGCAAACTTGCGATATTTCTACCAGGGGACAAAAGACACAAAAAACAAAGCAAAAACTACAACGCAACCTAAAAAAGTTGTATTTAATTAATTTAAATGAAAATATTTCTTTTGCCGTGATATAAAATCTAAGATCAAGGGCTGAAACAGCGGGAATTGAAATTGTTTGTGTCAAAATGTGACACTTACACACTCGATACAACTGGAATTAATCTTCGAAAAAGAAGTGTCCAAACTGGCACGTGGCAATGAAGTTGTAGTTTTGGTAATTTTACGGTTTAGCGGCGTAAAAGAATGTGGGTCAAATTTGTACTCAATGTCGGTATCTACTTAAGTATGCATTTAGATGTGAGACGGAGTAAATCTATCCACAATCCCCTACCCTTCACATCCCTCTCCACCCCCAGCCCACCCCGCCCACTGTGATGTGGGGGTAGGGGTTAAGGGTAAGGGATTGTGGATACATTTCTTCATTCTCACCTCTAAATGTATATCTAAGTCAATACCGACATCGAGTACAAATTTGACCCATTTCTTTACGCCGCTAAACCGTACAATTATGAGTTTGAAATCAATGTTTGTCTCGCAACAGAAGTGAACCCGTGAGAAGTCAACGCAGTGACTTTGCATTACAAAAGCAATTTTATCAGAAACTATTTATTTTTCATACAAATGCACGATTAACGAACATTTTTCACCTTTATTTTTAACGGACACTTTTTTAAAAACTATTTTATATGTCTTTCGTCTGGTTGTTTCGTCTTAATTCACCTTCAGATGATCGCATAAGAAGGATTGGATCCATTAATTCAATCAAACAAAATACAATTATTAAGGAAGAAAACGAACAATGTAACAATTGCTGTTTTAAGTGTTTGTCTCCATTGGTCTATTTTTGTCTGTCTCTGCCATCAGTATTATGGACATCGAGAAAAGATGAAGTCCATTGGCCGAGAGGACGACCTGGAATCCCTGAACCGGGTTTCCCTCCAAATTGCCAGACAGATAGCAGATGACAAGGGATGTCTCATGGCCGGAAATATCTGCAACACAATTGTTACGATGCACGCGACCCACAAGCCATTGCCAAATCCGAAGCTATATTTAAGGTACGCTTACTTTGTTGCCATGGGATCCATTCTTTCTTTATCAAGTTTCAATTCTACCTTTCGGTATATGGGCTTAGATGCCTGAAATGATCTTTCTCCAGCCTGCCCTGTCCTGGCATTTTCTGTTTCCCTCCGAATTTCTTTGCTTTGATGCCTCTTTTATATTTTCTTCCCACTTTCTCGAGGTCTCCCTTTTGGTTTTTTACCTGTGGTGTTAGCACTGTATACTGATTTAGCTATTCTATTGTCACTCATTCTGTTTACATGCGCAAATCATCTGAGTTGGTTTATTTCTGTCTTAGTTTTTATGCCATTATTGCCATCTGCTTTGGTTTGATCTCTTATTATTGTGTTTCTGATTTTGTCTCTTTTAGTTTTCCCTTCTACTCTACTTAAATATTTCATTTCGGCTGCTTGTACTCTACTGTATTCCCTACTGTCTATGGTCCAAGGAATAATAATAATAATAATAATAATAATAATAATAATAATAATAATAATAATAATAATAATAATAATAATAATAATAATAATAACAATAATAATAATAATAATATTAGCCCAGTAAACCTTAATGAGTTTTAATCATTGTGTTTGTCTCTATACTGCACATCTGCTTTCTGTCCCACATCATTTCATAATATTAATAATAATCATGTAAGAGGAAGATAATGTCGTAAATAAAACACCATAAAAAGATGTAATGAGTGGTTTTAAATATCTTCTAAAAAGTTATGTAATCAGTAGTCTAATGAGAACTCTATGGCGACTCAATTAGAATGGGGCCGTCGATTAGAGACAAGGTATCGACCTCTCAACCAAAAGGTCGTGGGGTTTTAAATATCTTCTAAAAAGTTATGTAATTAGTACTCTAATGAGAACTCTATGGCAACAATTAGAATGGGGGCTCAGTCGATTAGAGACAAGGTGTGGGCCTCTCAACCAAAAGGTCGTGGGATCAAGCCCCGGCACGTTGAACAGTTTTCTCGTGTTTATTTTTTGAGGTCGAGGTAGGTGGATCGACATCTAGTCCCTTCGGAGACGGATGATGAAAAGGAGGTCCTATGTGCAGATCACAACAGTGTAGACTACAATCATGTTTCGCGATTATACACGGTTGTGCTTTCCTTATTATTTATCTATTATTTATTTACAATACATATTCGCATTTGAAAATATTTATTCTCTACTTATTGTTTATTCTCCTGTGTCAAATTTCTTCTTCTTCTGTCAAATAATATGATTGTTGGTTAAATCCACCCCCCCCCCCCCCAAAAAAAACAAAACAAAACAAACCCCAACAACAAATAACAAGGAACCAAATGGATTGTAAGAAGATGCCGTATATTCAAACATAAGTGCAAGCCTCTCTGATGCAACTCACTTTGATTTGTGGGTATTCATGTAGTAAGACTATACTTTCGTTACTTCCATCTACGTAGCTATGTCATGTCTGGTCTCTTTCAAGATAAAGCTTTTTTTATTATTATTGATATTGATTGTAGAATTAATCATATTATAATAAATATACGTTTCTGTTTTGTTTTGTTTGTTTGAATTGTAAATCTGTACTATGCTGTTCAGGAGCAACTGGAATGGGCCGTAGAAGGTAAAGCTGACATGATGATTGCTGAGACGTTCAGTATCCTGGGAGAAGCCAAATTGGCTTTGGAGTGTATCAAGAAATACGGAAAAGGTCAATAAATGTATACGCATATTGTATTATTACATATACCCTTGAAATCCTGTACTATACAAATTGTACTTACTTACTTACGTTTTTACTTGCTTACTTACTTTCTGACTTACTTACTTACTTACTTGTTTACTTGCTCACTTACTTGCTTACTCACTTGCTTACTTACCCGCTTACTTTCTTAGTTACTTACTTTCTCACTTACTTACTTACTTACTCACTACTTTTCTTATTTATTTATTTACTTACTTACGTAATAATTTTCTTCTTACTTACTTACTTACTTACTAATTTTCTTACTTACTTACTTACTTACTTACTTACTTACTTACTTACTTACTGTCATTTACGCTGATGGAATGTAGGGCAACAACAAGCCTTTTACTCCTGCCTGTTTTGAGCCTTGTTCTGAATGGTCTTCCACTTCCTCCAGTTCCACGTCTGTTTCCAGGCCATCATGTTCTTCTTCTACGTTTCTGCATCAAATTGTAATCTTTAGATCTATATGAATATTGAATTGCATACACAAGAAGTGTGAAGATTTTTATCTTCTGATTGGGTTGTTCCACATTTTCCAGACACAACAAAAAATTATTCTTTCCTTTGATTTTTAAACACTTTTTAAAAAAAAGGAATAAGTCATGAAATAGCACAAATGTCGAGGCCTAGATTCTTTATTTCAATCTATTACTACTATTAGAAAAAAAAGCCTGATCTTTTAATGATTTTTTAAACAATTTTCTCAAAGCCATGGAAAATAACTTAGTTGACGATTTCATCATCATGTGACTTTTGTTGTTGTTGCCATGTCCTCATCTTCTACCGCACATGGTGATATCACATACAGGCATGCCGTCAGTGGTGACGATTGCAGCATATTCGCAGGATGTCACACTGGACGGAACGCCTATACCAGAGGCACTGAGAGAACTGGAACTACTGGGTGCTGACGTGGTGGGAACCAACTGTGCTCGTGGACCAGAGACTATGCTGCCACTGCTACGCAAGGCCAGGCAGACGTGTAAGGTGTGTACTAGTACTGGTGTGTAGGTGGTGGTCACTTTCATTTATGGATCTAGTGTCTGTAGGTAACGGTCAGGTAAAAAAAGTAAGTCCCATTCTCCGAGTTGAACGAAGGGTAATCATGAGCGGATAGCTCATCAGATACAGCAAATGCCTACTGAGCTAAAAGTCATGAGTTCAACACCTGGTCGTTCAGGCTTGAGTTTGAAATCCGTTTTTTTCAGGTTTCTTCTGCTCCCCGTATCCTGTGGTAGGCAGGATAACATGAGTGTATATTCCTATCGGAGATGGATGACAACCTAGAGTAGAAGGAGCCCATGTCCCTGTGCGCATGTAAAAGAGACCCTCGGTGGTTGGAAATTGAAAAGAGCAGGCCATTCCGGCCGCCACCCTGGTAAAAATTGGATTCGTGCCATAGGCCCCATCTATCTAGAAATACCCTTACACAACCTCTTGTGTCTCAGACTTATTAACCAGTTCATTGGTCTGAATAAATTTATAAGAGGTAAAGATCAGAGGGGAAGGAAGTGTTCCTGAGTATCCCTACCTTCTTCAGATTAAGGTAGTGACTGCAACTGTTACAGTAGACAGACAGACAAACAAACAGAAAGACAGACATATTATATATATAGAGAGAAAAAGATAGATAGATAAATAGATAGATAAACTTAGATAGCTGTACGTAAATATATTATATATTATATAATATACATCCATTTTCTGTTGTTTTTTATCACTCCAGGGTCCCTTGGCAGCAATCCCAGTTCCTTTTCGGACTGACGAAACAGCTAAATCTTTTCACACACTTAAGGATCCAAAAACAGGTGATTTGACTATTTACAACTATGTAATACCCCTAAGGATTGTTATTGTTATTTAGAATTTTATAAATTGCCTGTTGTCAAAATTGCATACAAATGCAGCACGATGGAGCTATTGGATTAATGTATTCATTTGCATAATCGATACCATTGACCATGGGCGAGGATATCGGAATTCGCATGGAAGGTTTTAACTTTCGATTTCGAGGGGCATTAAACGTGCCCCAAGTAGTTTCTGATAAAACTGCTTTTGTCGGGTCATTGTGCTCACTTCTAACGGGTTCTCTTCTGTAGAGCTGCGAAACAATAATATTGATTTCAAACTGCGATTTCATTGTCGCGTGCCAGTTTTGACACATTGTTTTCAAATTTCATTAATTCCATTACAATCGAGTGTATTACTATTAGCGTCAAATCTTGACACAAAAAAAGTATCAATTCCCACTGTTAATAATTCTTAATTTATACAGTGCCAATATCCATAAATATAATATGCTCAAATGCGCTTTATGATGACAGTGTGATGTGGAACATCATCTATTGTACACTATGTAGAGAAATCCGCTAAGGGTGTCCTCATTTCCTACAGGAGGTGTTGTTATACCCAGCCAGCATTAGTAAAAATTTAATTTGATTTGATTTTCCCCACATCCACAACTAAGGTGATCTCTGGGGTTTTACGAGTAGTGTGATTTTTTAATCTTGCCCGTACTGCTCTGTAAACAGCCAAGGGATCTTTAACGTGCATCGAAACTGATTGATCTGTGACCTCTTTTTTTTTTTTTTTTTTTAATGAGTGATTTGTGCCATGGAATCAGCCATTCGCCTTGTCTGTCAGATTTTGTTGGAAATCATTTGGGTTTTTTTTTTGTTGTTTTTTTTTTAAATCACATTTTATTCAACATATTCTATGAAGATCTTATTTCAGCTATTGAAGTATTCATGGTGAAAATGAATATGATAATTCTTCAAACACTATTGGTTCAATATAATAATATTCTTAATTGTGAATATAAAGGGAAAACAGAAGATGACTCCATTAGCAATCAGCAATCAAACCATGGCAGATTTTAAATTTTTATTTGATTTGATTTACCCACATCCACAACTAAGGTTATCTCGGGGATTAGGTAGGATTTTCAATTTTGCCCGGACTACCCTTGTAAACAGCCAAGTGATCTTTTACATGCACCGAGTGTTGTGATCTGCACACGGGACCTCCTTTTCATCATCCGTCTCCCACAGGATTAGGTGTTGATCCGCCTAATTCGACCAGGTGGATAAGTTTCACTCAAACTAAACTCTAGGGAATGTTTTGCAACCTGTTACAGTGTTAGGGCTTGAACTCACAACCTTGTAGATGAGATCGAGAGACTGACACTTGCCTCTGGACTACTGAGTCCCGTCCAAAGGATGACAGAGAAGGAATGATGACAAGGAACTGTCTTTCAAGCCTCGCTAATAACACATAGTATTACCTGGTGCTCTGTTATTCTAGAACACCTGCTATAAACAGGTTATTAATATGAACATTCTCTGACGTTGATGTATCGCTTATATTTGCTCTGTCTTCAAAGACATGTATCTCAGACTACAGGCAACAATGGATAATAGACAAACAGCTCACAACAACAACAACAAAAAACAAGGCAGTAACAA
>JAXRKP010000019.1:12500-22500 GCA_037039925.1 Doris montereyensis
TTTTCCTGGAACGCTAAGTAGTGATATCCCTCTATAATTTGAGCTGCCATAGTTGATCCTTTCTTATGTATTGGTACTACCGTTCCCTTTTTCAGTCGTCTGGCACCTGTTTGGCCTTCCATGCTTGTCGGCATATTACATGTAGTAGTTTGTCTGTCTCTCTCCCTTGGTTTTTAATCGTTTCTGGATAAACTTGATCTGCTCCTTGGGCTTTTTTCCTAATTTTACTTTTCTTCTAGCTTTTTGGATTTCTTCTATTCATATATTTACATTTTCAGCTGTCTCCTCTGGATTACTTGTTACTCTTACTAATTGATCTTTACTCCTTGTTTCATACGTTCTGGAGGGATTATGTAATTGGTGAAAATGCTTTCTCCATGTTTCCATGATTTCGCTGTCTTCTTTCATTATTTCTCCTTTGGCATTCGTAATTTGTCGTATTTAGCTTTGGTCTTTCTCATGCTCTTCATTGCCCCCAGAACTGCTTTTGATTTCCTTGATAGCTTTCTTGAAGTCTTTGTCCAAACTCTTCCCATTGTTCCTGTTTGGCTTTCTAACTTCCTCTTTGGCGATATTTCTTTTATTCACATAATCTATCCTATCCTCTGGTCTCTTTGTTTGCAAGTATTTCTTCCAGGCATCCTTCTTTTCTTTGATCTTAGTCTTGACGTTCTCATTCCACCATGCTGTTCTTTTCCTATCTCGTTTAATTTGGTTCCTAAAGAACCTCTCCAGTTCAACAGAAGAGTGTTTCTTTATACATCTGCCACTTTTCGTCTATTGTGCTATCAGATACATCTGTCTTTCACTGATAAATCTCTTTATCCTAGATTGGTATACCTGTTTTACTACCGGTTTATTTAGTTCCTCTATTTTGAGTTTAGTAACTTTCTTCTCTTTCCTTTTCTGTTTGTTTTCTTCAGTCAGTAATCTCATTTTGGCAATCACTAAGTGATGATCACTAAATATTTCTGCTAGTGCTACTCTGTTTACTCTTGCATCCAATGTAGTAAAAAAGAGCTGCTAACTATTATGTAGTCTATCATTGACATTTCACGCCTGTCTTATTTACTCTTGCATATTTGTGGATATCTTTATGAGGAAAAAGGGTGTTGGCTATTTTCATGTCATTCTTTAGGCAAAAATCTATAGTCTCTCTCCATTTGCATAAGTTGTTGTCTCTCCTTCTTTACCTACTACTCCTCCTGACGTTTTTACATTGTTGCCTACTCTAGCGTTTAAATCTCCAAAAAGCATTAGTTCTGTTTGGGTTTAAGATTCTGCAGCTATTTGTAAATCGTTTTCAAAGATATCTTTTTTCTTTAGTTGTGTCTTCGTTTTGGTCCATAAGCTATTAATAATTTAATTTCTCGTCCTTTTGGTTTAATATTTACTCTCTCATATCCATTGGGCTTATAAATTTCCAACTTTCTAGTAGCTTTTCATGCCTTTTATGCAGGTAGGAAGCCTATTCCTGCTCTAGCTCTATCGTTGACATCTACTCTGAGAAAGATTAAAATATGATTCGGTCCTACATTTTCTATTCCTTGTCCTTTTTCTTTGTTTCTGTGATAGCCAAAATGTCTGCTTTGAATTTTCCATTTCTTCAGCTAATTCTAACTCTTTCATTCATTGCCCTTACATTCCATGTTCCAAAAATCACAGTCGTATTCGTTTAAGTTCGTCTTCGAAAGATTAAGCGGGATATATGATATTTATTTCTGAATCAGTTTGGTTTTTGGATAAGCAGGGGATTAATGCACTGTACCCTATGTAGATGGTGGGGCTGCCACCTCGAGGCCCCGACTAGGCCTTGTTATTTTCTGTCAGGGTTAACTCCTTAGCTTTTAGTCATTCAATACCAGCCTGCAAGACAGCAGGTTGTTATTTTCTGTCAGGGTTAACTCCCTTAGCCTTTGGTCAAACAAGATCGGCCTGCAAGGCAACAGGTTCTTTCTGTCAGGGTTAACTCCCTTATCCCTTAGCCAAGACCCGCCCTGCAAGGCAACAGGGAGACTCCGCGTACAGATGCTTACCTGTCCACTGCCCGCTAGATTTACTGCGTACAACATTACTTACAATACTTAGCCTCTTTGTCCTTGCCATTCACCTCCAAAGGATGTACATGGTGAAAAGAATGATTATTGTCTGGGGAAAAATTTAGGAAATAATATACAAAGCAAAAGCCCCCAACAAGGACAACAAAATAATGACCTGATATATATATATATATATATATATATATATATATATATATATATATATATTATGTATATATATATATATATATATATATATATATATATATATATATATATATATATATATATATGTGTGTGTATAACTACATCTGTCAGTTTGATTGATCCCAGCATATGCAATGATCTCAGCGTTATTGAGTAACGCCCATATGACAGAAAGACGGGAATACAGTGAGGGAGGATAGAGCTCAGTTAATGACTTTATCCCCCACAAGAATGGATCTACCAAAGATGCAATCAAATATGGAGGTTGCGGAATTTTAATAGT
The DNA here is from genome assembly GCA_037039925.1 of Doris montereyensis. Classification (NCBI taxonomy): domain Eukaryota; kingdom Metazoa; phylum Mollusca; class Gastropoda; order Nudibranchia; family Dorididae; genus Doris; species Doris montereyensis. Next base: position 15,030 of record JAXRKP010000019.1, read on the forward strand.
ATGGCCCGATGGAAATCAAACTAAACAGGTTATTGCGTAAGGCAAGATCTGCACAAACTATAAAGTCTGAAGTAGTTGAACTTGAGGAGGCCACAAAACTACTGTTAGGTTAGACAAAGTAAACATTTCACAAATGGTAGTCTTTCTCAATGATGCCAAGTCTGTACTACAGGCCCTACATTCAACCAGTGAAAGCTAGATAAACCATCCATCACTATTTCTTCACCCAGTTTATGTCAGTGAACACAATGCACCATGTTACAATGGATACCTGGACACTGCCAGATTGATGGGAATGAGCGTGCAGATGAACTCTAACAATAACAAAAAAAGAAAAGGTTCGAGTATGCCCCAGGAGTCTCTGCAATTGACCTTCGAGGACGAGAAGATAATCATCAAGGCAGTTGTCTGCAATCAATGGGGAGAAAATCAATAGCAGCTATAACCCCAAAGATCCCATACATCAACTTGACAGAAAGTCCCAGGTCACACTATTCAGACTCAGGACTGGGCACAACCGTCTCCATCAACATTATGTGTCGCTATCTGAAAGTTTGGGAATCAGAAGGGTGTGAGTGTGGAGCGCCCCACCAGAACACTGAACACATTCTCCAGTAGTGTCCGTTCCACACATCAGAGAGAACAGTGACATGGCCGGGGAGGCACCTCTGGAAGAAAAGCTCTACGGCCCTATGAAGAATCTGCAAAAGAAAATGCAATTCATGGAGACAATCTGATCCTGACTCTGCACCCAGAAGAAGAAAAGTAAAAGGAAGCTAGACCTGTGTGCATTAGATTGAAGAAGCCCCACACAAAAAAACAACAAGAATCGAACTCAAAAATATTATGATTGTATAGATTGTGGGAATAAAATTCACATGGGCACACGCACACAATTTAACGTTGAGATAAAAAATCGGAAAGCTAGCACTGGGTGCATTGGAACAATGACGACAATGATGATGGCTAGAATCAGTGTCCTTTAACAACCCTGTCAACATTCCGACATTTTCCTTTGATAATTCTTGTAACAACAATAAAAAATAACAATAATTATAATAATAATAATTATAATAGTAATAATAATAATAATAATAATAATAATAATAATAATAATAATAATAATAATTGTAATTAAAATAATAATAATTACTCATAATAATAATAATAATAATAATAATAATAATAATAATAATAATAATAATAATAATAATAATAATAATAATAATAATAATAATAAAAATAATAGTAAAATAGTAATAACATTAATAACAATAATAATAATCAAATAATAATAATAATAATAATAATAATAATAATAATAATAATAATAATAATAATAATAATTAGGATAATTCTCAATAATAATTCTGTAATAATAATAATAATAATAATAATAATAATAATAATAATAATAATAATAACTAAACAATAATAATAACAATAATAATAATAATAATAATAATAATTGAGGATTTCCTCTGTCACCATGGCAACGAATTCCTCATGGGGAGAGTGTATGTGTGTGTGTGGTTTCCTGTGAGAGAGAAGAGAGAGAGAGAGAGAGAGAGAGAGAGGGGTGACAGAGAGAGAGAGAGAGACTTGGCCACGTGCTCTATGATCTTCAGAGAGTGAGAGAGAGAGAGACTGGCTTCCTGCACGACGCCCCTTTGACATCAGACCACCTGGGAGACTCAGACAGACAGACAGACAACCTGGGAGTGATAACAGTTATTTGTAGTGTAACAGATGTCGATGGTGATGGGGATAAGGTCGACAGACAGACCAATAACAGCTGGAGACAGAGACAGACAGAGAAAGAGACAGAGATAGACGCAGAGACAGACAGAGACACAGAGAGAAATATAATTTGATTATAACAATGAATTTGCTGATGGCCATTGTTGTTGATTGCTGCTACTGCTGATGATGATGATGATGGCGATTGGTGATGTTGGTGCGACTGCTGCTGGTGATGATGGTGATTGGAGATGTTGCTGCGACACTGCTGATGATGATGGCGAATGGTCATGATTCTGCGACTGCTGCTCATGATGATGCCGATTGTGATGATGAAGAAGCTGTTACTGATAATGAAGATGATATTGACGATTTTGACGATGCTGCTGCTGCCACGGCTAGTGATGATGACGGTTATGACGACGAGCGCAATGATGATGATGACGGTGATGATGATGATGATGATAATGATGATGATGATAGTAATGATGATGATGGTGATGATGATGATGATGATGACGACGAGAGTGGTGACCAAAGGTGACCCGAGCCTTTAGCAACGCAGAGCTTACCGTCCTCAGTAGTTGGTGCTGTCTGTGGGGTTGACAGCGCACGTGTAGGTTTTTAGACTTGTCTTTTTAACAGATGAGGGGGTTGTCAGTTTGTAAACCTTGCCCAAGATTTCAGCTGGCCACGTGGAACGATTCATGAAATCGGTGTAGTCGTCGACACCACAGCATTGCTCCTTTTCCCACCCCAGATTTTAAAAAAATGGAAAGATTATGATTTGGTTTGATTTCATCGCGGTTTAATTAACCCTGAGATCACCACCTCGGTGGACATGGTTACTTCAAAGAAAGAAATACAGCAACAGCAAAAACACACACAAAAAACCCCAAACAAACCTCATCGCAGCTTACCATGTAAACCATGATATACAATGATTTCACTGGGAATTAGGAGGTGACAGCAAGGTGACAAATGCCTATGAATAGTGAGCCTGCGTTTATTGCCACCCCTCCCCCCGTCCTTCCCATCTTGATCTGTTAACCGTATCCCTACTACAAAACTAAATACACGAATTAGTCTACAATTTGGGTCAATTTCGACCCGGTGGTCGTATGTGAGGGTCATATTATCATCTCATTCAACTCTATTCATACAGTGTACAATGTAGGTCCTTTGGGACTTGGCCACCCCGACAATGAAAAATTGTGTGGAAGCTTTGGGGGGGGGGGTGTTTGTCATCGTACGTATTTATTTATAAATGGCGTCCGTGGTCGAGTGGTTAGACTTTCTGGACTTGGGATCGTGAGGTCACGGGTTCGAATCGTAACAAAGCTAGGCCCGACGTGTGTGTTTCTTGGGAAAGACACTTGGCGCACATTTTCCCCACTCGACCCAGGTGCAAATGGGTACAAGCACTAGCATTAGTGTAAAACCTGCGTCAGACCAGCGTCCTGTCTAGGAGACGATTATTATCAACTTCCGCTTCACGCTATAAAAACCAAGGATAGCTCCGGCTCTATGGGTCGTAATGGTCTTGAAGGAATTTTGCTGTTTACTTACAGCTAATTTATATAACTATAGCAGGTTTGCAAATTTGTAGATCAATAGCGGTGTAAAACGTAATACTTACAGCGCTGCCAATTTTGATGGAATGCTTATCGAGAATTAAAAAAAAAAATAAAAATGGTAATCTCTTGTTACAAAGTCACCCATATCGTAGGGACAGGATAAATCGCTGAGTACAAAACATCGAAAGAGGGGGGGGGGGGAGCGGATAGGATGAACGAAGTGTGGTCAGTACTCTTAATCAGGTAATCGAATCCTGAGTGGTCAACCTGTATACCAAACAACCCAGTAATCATCATTGGGTAATCGAGTCATGCGTTGGGTAATCGAGTCATGCGTTGGGTAATCGAGTCATGCGTTGGGTAATCGAGTCATGCGTTGGGTAATCGAGTCATGCCTGGTCGACCGGCATACAAAGAACTCAGTGAGCAGGTAATGTCGTTATGTGTGTTCAATCTGAAAACTCAACTACAACCCAGTAGCCCTGATCAAGCAATGGAATCCTGCGAGGTAGACCGACATGCTAAATACGTCAGTGCGCTTTTATCTGATTATCAAGTCCTGGGCGGTCAACTGGTGTACATAACTACTCAATACTCTTCATCGGGTAGATCGAGTCCTGAGTGGTCGACTGGTATACTAAATTACTCCAGTACTCTTGATCAGATAATCGAGGATATGTACTAAATAACTCAGTACTTTTCGATCGAGTCCTGAGTGGTCGACCAGCATCCTAAACAACCTGGCGGGCTACTTTCGACCTGCTGATCGGGTTATGAGGACAACCCTTTCCCTGAACCCTTTACCCCCACACCATGGTGGAGTGGGAGGGGGGCGTTCAGGTAAGGATTGTGGATACATTTCTTCCGACTCACTCTCAATGTAGATCTAACCCGATGCCGACAACGAGTACAAATTTGACCGACTTGATTTACGCTGCTAAACCGTAAAATTACCGTATGTTTTAATAGCAAGCACTAACCCAACACATCCCATTTCAAGTGACTACATGCATCGCCTAAATACACACATGTTATAACTAATAAGACGAAAGAAAAAGGGATGGAAACAAAACCTTGCTTGTGTGGCTGGATCCACTAGTATTGATGCGTGGTACAAAACACCCACACACAAAAGAATCCGCCTTTTGACTGGGTGACCGGACGCCCGAAGAGAAATAGTAGTCAACTCCCCACCCGCACCCCTCTAACTATAAGCACAGGGTGGGTGTGTGGGTGTGTGTGGGTGTGGGTGTGTGTTTGTGTGTCTGTGATATGTATAAGCAACACAATGTAACTTCTCTCTAGATAAGTATAATAAGCATAGTTCGCAGATCTTTGAAACACCAGATATGCCTGTCTATTCTTAGACGACTTTGTGCGGGTACAAAGTGTAGCAACGGTGGTATTTCTTTTCTTGATTAAACCAAGATAATTTTGGCATCGATTTTCTTGGCCAGCTTTCTTGGCTTACTGGTCAATTATCATGAAAGAAATGGATATCCCATCTCGAGTATAGAATTTAGACTAACATCTCGATATCTTTTTATCGATCTAAATAGGTCTAGATCTAGATCTAAAATTTATATACAATTCTAGATCTAGACAAAGTTAGCCAAATCTAGGGTTAGATAATCTAGATCTTGCTCTAGATCCAGATCTTCTGGTTTTGTTAGATTTACATCTCGATCTAGATTCCAGATCTAATTTCTAGATCTAGCTCTACAATTTAGGTAGATCTGAGATCTACATGATATATAGCTATCGGGATGCAAGTCTAAATTATATATTCGAGATGTAATATCCAGTTTTTTTTATGATTATTGGGCAAAGCGAATAGAGCAAATTTCCTCCAAGGCCACCACGGCCCATAGATCCGGAGCTTATTCGGCTTCTGTAGCGTGAAGCGGAACAGGTGATAATAGACACCTCCTGGCCTTGACGCTAGTCTGACGCAGCTTTTAACTCTCAAGCTAGTGCTTGTACCCATTTGCACCAGGGTAGAGCGAGGGGGGGGGGTGCGTGTTAGTGTCTTTCCCAAAGAACACAACGTCGGACCTATCTCTTGCTAGGATTCGAACTCGCGACGTCATGATCCCCAGTTTGCCAGGGGGGGCGTTCAGAGTAAGGGGTCGTGGATATCTTGGTTTTCTTCCATCTCACCTCTAAATGTAGATCTAGATCTAAGCCGATACCGACAATGAGTACAAGTTTGACCAACTTTATTGATTTACGCTGCTAGATCGTAAATGTTGGCAATATGTCTTATGTCTATCTTAAATAATTCATCAGCGCATTCAGGCCATAGTTTTGGGGTCCTCCACATGCCAATACCATCATAACCATTTTGGGGCGAGTTCCTCATGAAAGGTTTCATCTTAGCGTCAAACTGAAAAAAATGACAATTCGGGTGTTTTCATTACTAGTCTCACCATAACACTATTTGAGAGAAGCCGATACATTTAAATAATGATAATAATAATAATAAAAATAATAATAATAATAATAATAATGATGATGATGATGATGATGATGATGATGATGATGATGATAATACTAGTAATAATAATAATAAATCATAATAATCATAATAATAATAATAATAATAATAATAATAATAATAATAATAATAATAATAATAATAATAATAGTAATAATAATAATAATAATAATAATAATAATAATAATAATAATAATAATAATAATAATAATAATAATAATAATAATAATAATAATAATAATAAATAATAATAATAATAATAATAATAATAATAACAATTCGCCTTCATCATAGTGAATGTGTCTTAATAGTAATAATAAGACATACAAATGAAACTAATCTAAAAAATTTGTGTGATGTGGAAAAAATATTTTCTCGAGTTTTTTCGAGCCAAAATCTACCCCCGCCCCCCACCCCTGGTCCAGGTAGGTGGATCGACACCTAGTCCCATCGAAGGCGGACGATAAAAAGGAGGTCTCGTCTGCATATCACTACACACTGTGCACGTTATATGTCCCTTGGCTGTTTACTTGATTTAACTTGATTTTACCCACATCCACAACTAAGGTGATCTCGGGTATTTTGGTAGGTTTAACTGCCCTGTAAACAGCCAAAGGATCTTTAACGTGCACAGAGTGATGTGATTCTACACACGGGGCTCCTTTTTATCGTCTGTCTCCGATGGGACTAGGTGTCGATACACCTACCTTTGACCCGGGGGTAGATTGTGCTCGAACAAACTCTAGAAAATGTTTCAACCGTCGGCAGGGCTCGAACCCACTACCTTTTGGTTGAGAGGCTGACACCTTGCCTCTGGACTACCGAGTCCCCGTGTTGGCTGTTTACATGGCAGTCCGGTCAAAATTTGAAAAAATCCCACCAAAACCCCAGAAATAACCTCAGTCGTGAATGGGTAAATTGAATCAAACCAAAAAAGCCATGGAAACAGCCAATGGATCTCTGGCGTGCACGGAGTGTTGTGATCTGCACACGGGATTTCCATTTTAACATCCGTCTCCGATAGCACTAGGTGTCGATCCACCTACCTGGACCAGGGGGAGTATGTTTTACTCGAAAAAAAACCTTTAAAAAATGTTTCAACCAACTGGGACTTGAACCCACGACCGTTTGGATGAGAGGCCCACAACTTGCCTTTGAATACTGACCCCCAAGGCAAGAGGGAGATAAATAAAACATCTGGCGTTTTTGTTTTTGGACTTGCGTTGTCATTTGTTTTGTTCCTAGGCGTTGATGACTTACAGCTGTGTGCAAGTCGTGGATGTTCACTTAATAAGAAAATAAACCATTCATGGTGTCTTTAAACTCAAGGTCAGGGCGAGCGAGAGCTTCGAAGTCAAGCACGAAGTGAATTAATGAATCAATCATCTGCGGACCGTAGCGTGGGTTCTCGATGCCTGATGTGGGGGGTGGGGAGGGGAGGGAGGGAGGGAGGGATAGTAATGCACGTATTTGCCCAGAAGTTTCAGCTTTGAATTTCATTTTTGAAATGTGATGACATAATTAGAGAAACATTTTGAATTCCGTTTTTGAAATGTGATGACATAATTAGAGAAACATTTTGAATTTCATTTTTGAAATGTGATGACATAATAAGAGGAAACATTTTGAATTCTTGTACACTAAAATAATTGTAATG
>JAXRKP010000019.1:30000-32500 GCA_037039925.1 Doris montereyensis
GATGTAAGTCAATATTTCTTACAAGGTATTTTTCTATTGTTTGTCTAATTGTAAACATGCGGTCCTATACACTTCTCCTGGTTTGAATCGACTCTGATGTTCTTCAATCTGATCTTCTACTCTTTTCCTCAGTCTCATTTCTAGTATCCTGGCACGCTCAGCAATGACGTCCCTCTATAGTTTGATCATTCCATAGTTGGTCCTCTCTTGTGTATTGATACTATCGTTTCCTTCTTCCAATCATCTGACTTCCATGCTTGTTAGCATTTTTCACGCTGTAGCTTGTCTGCCTCTCTCCCTTGGCTTTTTAAAATAATTTCTGGATACATTTGATTTGCTCCCTGGGGCCTTTCCTAGTTTGATTTTTCGTATCGCTGTTTGGATTTCTTCCATTGAGATATGTACATCTTCAGTTCTCTCATCTGGATTATTTTTTATTCTTACTGGTTGATCTGTTGTCACTGTTTCATATGTTAAATAGGGATTATGCAATTGCCGAAAGCACTTTCTCCAAGTTTCCATGACTTCGTTGTCTTCCTTCATTATTCCTCCTTCGGCGTTTTTAGTTTGTCTAATTGGACACGATATGATTTTTTCATGCTTTTCATAGCTCCCCAGATTAGCGTTTGATTTTCTTGATAGCTTTCTTGCAATCTTTGTCCACTCTTCCCACTCTTCCTTGTTTTGCTTTCCTCGCTTCCTCTTTGGCGATAGTTTTTTACTCACATAATATATCCTTTCTTATGACCTTTTTGTTTGTAAATATTTCTTCCAGGCTTCCTACTTTCCTTTGATCTTAGTTTTGACAATCTCATTCTACCATGCTGTTTTTTTCATACCTCCTTTAACTTGTTTCCTACCACTTACCTCTTCAGTATAACTGAGAAGTGTTTCTTGATACAATGGTCACTTTTCTTTTATTGTGCTATCATTCAGATCAATCTGCCTTACACTGACAAATCTGTTTCTCCTAGATTGGTATATCTGTTTTACATCTCGTTTATTTAGTTCTTCTATTCTCACCTCTTTGTTGTTTACGTCATTTTAAAAAATTACTTATAGATCTAGACCTATAGTCACCTGACATCACATTATGTGATGCCTTAAATAATGCTTAGATCTAGATCTAGATTCTAGATATTTCTCGTTTGTTGTCTGACGAATGGTTATACCCAAAACGTCACTTGTTTGTTCTGTCTTTATTAGTGGAGTTGTCACTTCTTGTCATTTTCGCCTTTGACTTCACACCACTGTGGCTCCTTTGTACTTTTCAGTTGAGTAGCTTTTTTCTCTTCCTTTTCTGTTTGTTTTCTTCAGTTAACAATCTCATTTTTGCAATCTCTAGGTGGGGATCAATAAATATTTCAGCTCCTCTGTTAACTCTTGCATCCATTGTACTGTAAAAATATGTAGTTTCTGATTGACTATTCATTTCTGTCTTTATTTACTCTTGTATGTTTGTAAATACATGTATTTTTAAGTGGGAAAAAGTGTTTGCTATTTTCAAGTTATTCTTTAAACAAGTCTATAAGTCTCTCTCCATGAGGAGAACTTATTGTCTCTTCTTCTTTACCGATGACCGCACCTAATGTCTCTACACTGTTGCCTACTCTAGAGTTTAAATCTCCTAAAACCATAAGTTTCTATTTGGGTTTGAGATTCTTTGCAGCTATTTGTAAGTTGTTTTCAAACGCATCTTTTTTCTTCTTTGGTGGTGTCTTCATTTGGTCCATAAGCTATTAATGATATAATTTCTCTTCCTTTTGGTTCAATGTTTACCTCTAATAACCTCGATCTAATATATTTCCAACTGTCTAATAGCTTTTCAGGTCTCTAGCTTTATCCTTTACATCTACTCTGAGAAGATTAAAGTATGGTCCTACATTTTCTAGTCCTTGCCCTTTTTCTTTGTTTCTGTGATAGCTAACATATCTACTTTGATTTTTTCTAATTCTTCAGTCAATTTTCATTCTTTCACATTTCTTGCTCGGACATTCCATGTTCCAAAATCAAAGTCCCTGTTCGTTTCCATGTGGTTTTCTGAAATTCCCTCCGGTTGTAATATCTTTGGTTATTTGAATCGGTTTGTTTTGGGTAAACCGGCGATGTACCCTAGGTAGGTGGTGAGGCTGCCCGTTTGAGGCCCCCTACCGGACCTTGGTTTTGATTTTCTGTTGGGGTTAATTTCCTTAGCCTTTGGTCAGCCAAAACCGGCCTGCAAGCAGGATAGCAGGAGACTCATGAAGACCGGGATCGTCTAGTCCCCGTACAGGTGCAAGCAACTGCCCACTGCCCGGCTTCAGAAATCCGATTTGATCCAAGGCGTCTTTGACCCCGACTGCTCTGAAACGGAAGCAGCAGATGCCCTGGTGAAATGGATGGATTTTAGATCAATTCGGGATTCGATTTCAATCGTTAAACTGCGAACGCAGTAGAATCTAGATAGTTTGGGATAGTCGGCATTGAATTGATTCTTCAATCGAAGTGCCTCCAATTCAGC
>JAXRKP010000019.1:37500-55000 GCA_037039925.1 Doris montereyensis
TTTGATTCTGGCTGATTTCTTTTCTTAATTTTCCTCTGAGTTAATCATTACTCCTAAGTAATTGTAGCTGTGAACTTGTTCTAAAGACAGCCCAATTTAAGATTTGTGTGTTTTAGCTTCCTAGTTACTAGCATTGTTTTGGATTTCTTTGCATTTACTCTCATTCCTCTTTTATTTAATTCATTATTCATTGTTGATATTTGGACTGACAGACTTTCAGATTTTCAAACAGAACTAAATCATCGGCAAAGAAATCATTGATACATTTACTGGTGTGAGCTTCCACATACCTACATTCATTTTCTTGAGATGCCTTTTCTGAAGTCAGATAAAACACAGATAAACAGGTCAATAGATTCTCTCAAGGATTTCTTAATATTTGTTTATTGTAAAAATGTGATGGCTTTGTAAAGACTTCCTGTGTCTAAATCAACAGACAGACAGTCAAATCTTTCCTGAGTCAATGAACACTCTACAGTGTTTTTAAGGAAGTTTTCCATTATCCTGTAAACAGGATACTTTTTCCTGGAAATGCTCTGATGCTCTTCAATCTGATATCTTTTTCTAGAGTTTGAGCATCCTGGCATAGTTTTGATCAACTTATCTATGTGTTGGTACTATAGTTGATCCTTTTCTTATGTATTGGTTTGGTTCCACATGTTTGGAGAGATGCTTGTTGGCATATTGCATGTAGTACTTGTCTGCCTTTTCCTTGGTTTTTAATCATTTCTGGATAAATTTGATCTGCTCCTGGGGCTTTTCCTAATTTCACTTTTCTTACAGCTGTTTGAATTTCTTCCATCGAGATATCTACATCTTCAGCTGTCTCATCTGATTACTTGTTACTCTTAATAATTGATATGACATTTACTCCTTTTTGTTTCATACGTTCTGGAGTGGAGCCATGTAATTGGAGAAAATGCTTTCTCCACGTTTCCATGGTTTACAGTCTCCTTTCATTATTTCTCCTTTGGCATTCTTAATTTGTCGTATTGGGCATGCAGACAGTCTTTCTCATGATCTTCATTGTCCCCTCAGAACAGCTTTTGACTTTCTTGATAGCTTTCTTGAAGTCTTTGTCGAAACTCTTCCTATTGTTCCTGTTTTGCTTTCCTAACTTCCTCTTTGGCGATAGTTCTTTTATTCATGTAAGCTATCATATCCTCTGGTCCTTGTTTGCAAGTATTACTTCCAGGCATCCTTGTTTTCTTTGATCTTAGTCTTGACGTTCTCATTCCACCATGCTGAGAGAGAGATCTCCTTTAATTTGTTTCCTAAGATAGACCTCTTCAGTACAACTGAGGAGTGTTTCTTTAGACATACAGTCCCTAAGACAGACTTCTATTAGTAGCTTTTCATGTCTTTCAGATCCATCTTCCTTTCCATGAGAGAAGATTAAAACATTGATTTGAGGATTCCTTGTCCTTTTTTCTTTGTTTCTGTAATGACCAAAATATCTTCTTTGGATTTCTTCAACTAGTTCTTTTTTCCATTTATTGCCTTGGTTTATATTGCTTCGAAAGATCGGATATATTATACTTATTTTTTCTCTGTTTTGATAGAGAGGGGATTAGCCCACTGTACCCTAGGTAGATGGTGGAGCCAGTTAAAGATCAGACAAACAGGTTGTTTTTTGTGAGTCAAGATCACTGGTCTGCCAAGGTGCAAGGCAGCAGAGGAAACTCGTGGAGGGCGAGATTATCACAAATAGTTACCAAAACCCCCGAGGTCAGGTCAAAGAAAAACAAAAAACAAAAACTGTTACACTTTCATAAGAAAATCCTGGTACTCCTAACAATTGATGTCCCGATGATTCAAAGATCCATTAGTATCTCATAGTTAACAACGAATTAAAGGGAGCTCAACGGGACATTTCATTTCAATTCTTAAGGAGTAACTAGATTGATTTGTGAGTCTATCATTGACTTTCAATCTCATCTGACTTCATTTGACACTCGTCCCTATTTGATGGAGGATACAATTTGTGGATATCCCTTTGAGAGGGAGGAAAAATAGTCCCTATTTGATGGAGGGAGTTACACCATCAATCTGACCACTCGTCCCTGTTTGATGTTATTCATCAATCTAGGATCCTAACCACGAAGGATCTGATTAGACAGACAGAAAGACAGACAGACGGGATAGAACGTTGAGACAGCGATATAGCGTTCTGGCTTTTGATCCTTCATAATATTGGTTACCTATTACAGACTAGCAACCTAAACGTTCGATTTTCAAAAGATTTACGACATTCGGGCTGAAATGACAACTAACATTTAGATTTTAATTTATTCCTAAAAGAAAAGTAGAAACATTAAAAATTTCTGTTTGGATCTTTTCGGCAAATTGTAAAACTGCGTGTTATTTGGTAAATCATCAAGGATTTCAAGAAGATATCTTTTCATCTGTTCAGTTTATATTGGAAGGGATCATGAGGGCATCCAAGAACGCGCTTGACGAGATAGGCGGTCTTTCTTTTTCTTCCATAAGACTTCACCCCCCCGTCATAGATAATTTTAAAACATAATTATCTTGAGACCGTCAGGTTTACATTGTGTTATGCCTGAAGTAAGTGTGTATAGCCGTGAGAGCGTTATGAGAAATTTCACAGAACGACTTTCTAGTTAGATTGAAGACTTAATAAAATATTGTTTATCACTTTTTTCTTCAGAGACTCCTGTACATTCTAAATTCAATATATCTTTGACATACATGCACATGAGAAGATTAAAACTTACTTGAGGAAAAGGATTCTCTTATTATTGATTACTATAATAGATATCAGTTATGTAAACTTATTCCGAGATATTTCTTTAAATGAGTAATTATTATTATACCTTAATAGTGTAATGAGACATCCTGTAAATGGAATATGCTTAGACTTTGAGATTTATAATCTAGATAATTTCTTCATACCATGATGACCATTCTAAATCTGTGATTTTTACCATTATTTTAATAGAATGCCCTAATCTGATTGATCCATGTTATTCCATTTAAAATCGGAACAGATCCTTATTTTTCTTTTCTGAAGAGAAATTGGAGTATATCGACAGAGTTCTAAAACGCTTTAACACATTGGAGTATATTTTTAGAATATTTACTTTACGGAATCAGGTTGTTTGTGCTTGACAGGATTATCCCGAATCCTGAAAATCACGCCCATGGTGGACAGGGTTACTTCAAAGAAAGAAAGAAACAACAACAAAGCTTTACACACACCAAGTAACAATTACAATGATTTCGTTAAAACAAATTCATCAGCGCTGTATTTAGAGGGATGTGATATTTAGATATATCTTAAACCTCCAAATTATAGAGAGGTTAATACTAAATTTTACATCAATTTATCCTACTTTATCATAAATGATAAATGACAATAAGCGACAACCCATCAAGAAAGATAGGTATTTTTTTTACTACAGACAACCCTGAAATACTGTTTTAGAGGCTAAACCAACATATTTCTGACAGAGTCAGTCGTAATCAGAAAAGGTTAATCGACAAAAGTTAGATGACGTTAAAGATCCCTTGGCTGTTTACAGGGCAGTCAAGGCAAACATTTTTAAATCCTACCAAAAAGAGATCACCTTAGTTGTGGATTTAGGTAATTCAAGTCAAATAAAAATTTAAAAAGTCGGGTAGAGATTGAGGTTCTGTTACGTAAGCTAATAGTGTTTAATATAGAATGTTTTTTATTAGAGAGTTGTAGATGTGCGTTCATAATAACAATTTAGTAGCTGTCCTACATTATTACGAAAATCAACTATGTGGAAATGATAATCATCATGATAATGTTTCTCTTGCTGCTGTTGTTGATGATTGATGATAGGCGTGGTGGTAATGAGGATGATGATTTTAAAGACGATAATGATTTATGATTTATGGTCGTTATGATATTCATTATTAGAAGAGAGACCGTAGACCGACGAAGCCTCAAGGATGCCGTGGCGTATGGTTACGTCATCACAATCTTGTCGGGACGGGGAAAATTGTGGTGGTCATCCTCAACAGACAGTATACGATAGAGTGACTAACCAGCTTTTTCTTCCTCTCCTTCCTCTTTCTTCTTTCTTTCTTTCTTTCTTTCTTTCTTTTTATTTCTTTGGGGAGAGAGAGAGTTCTTTCTTTTCTTTATCAGCTCCCAAAGAAGGTTTAGATGCCCGAAATGATCTTTCTCCAGGTACCCTGTCCCGACATTTCTCCCTGTTTCCTTCCTGTCAGTAACATAATGTCTTTGCTTTCAGCCTTTTTTTTATATCATCTTCCCACTTTTCTCCGACGTCTGCCTTTTTATTCTTTTTACCTTGAGTTTTTCTTTAGTTTTGTTTACATCCCAAACCACCTAAGTTGATGTGGACTCAGAGAGAGACAACCAGAAGAGTGAGGTTCAAGCCCTGCAGGTTTTGGAAAGTTTTCTAGCTTTTTTTTCTCTCGAGAAACCTCTTTGCTCGCCCCCCCCCATCTCCCCTGGTCCAGGTAGGAGATCGATACCCACATGAGACAGACGGTGTTAAAAATGACAGTCCTGTGCGGATCACAACTGCGGGCGTTAAAGATCCCTTGACTAGAGACAGGGCATTTCAGGTAACTTTAGAAATTATTTAATGACCACCCACCACCCCCCTCCCATCACCCCCTTCTTTCATCTCCATCCGAGCTCACCACCTTAACTGGGATGTGGGTGAAATCTAATCAAACGAAATCAAATTCAATCACAGAGAGCCCACTCCCCATTCCCTATTTCTTTCTCCAACTCATACCCCACAGACACCCCCTCAACAAACCCCGTCCCAGACCATAGCTTGTGGGTTTTGGCTTGGTAGTCAGACGTTTGCCGCCAGCGACACCAGAGAGAGAACTTTGAGAGCTCACTTATACGCTACACGTTTAGGTAAATGTGTAGACTGTCTCAGTGTTCGTCTGTCTGTCTGTCTGTCTGTCTGTCTGTCTCTTCTCTCTCTCTCTCTCTCTCTCTCTCTCTCTCTTCTCTCTCTCTCTCTCTCTCTCTCTCTTTATCCCACACTCTCTCTCACACTCTCTCCTCTCCTCACTCCTCGAGAGCTGGCTGCTGTCTGTCAGTCTGAGAAAGATTTGGCTGCCTGTCTGTCTGTCTGTCTGTCTATGAGAGTTTGTCTCTGTCTGTCTGTCTATCAGTCATTGTCTCTGTCGTTGTCTCTGTCTGTCTGTCTCTCTGTATGGCTGTCTGGAGAGTCTATATGTCTGTCTGTCATTCTCTGTCTCTGTCTCTGTCTCTGTCTGTCTGTCTCTCTGTATGGCTGTCTGCCGTCTGTCTGTCTGTCTGAGTCTGTCTGAGAGATGCTCTCACTCTCTCTCTCTCTCTCTCTCTCTCTCTCTCTCTCTCTCTCTCTCTCTCTCTCTCTCTCTCTCTCTCTCTCTCTCTCTCTCTCTCTCTCTCTCACACACACACACACACACACACACACACACACATAGCACAAACCTCTGAGAGCTTTCTGTCTCTCTGAGAGAGATCTTGAGGACTGTCTTCCTGGAGAGATCTGTCAGATGTCTGTCTGACTGACTGTCTATCTAACTGTATGTCTGTTTGTCTGTCTGTCTCTGTCTCTCTCTTGTCTCTAGGTCTCTCTGTGTCTGTCTTCTTCTGAGAGAGTGTCTCTCTGGCTCTTGAGAGTCTCTGTCTCAGTCAGTCTCTGTCTCTGTTCTGTCTGACAGACAGACAGACAGACACACAGAGACAGAGAGAGACACACTTGGTCTGAGGAAAAGACAAACAGACAGACTTGTTGCATAACAGACAGCAAGAGTTTTAGACTTAAGCTGATTCTCAATAATAGAAAATCAGCCTACATCCTTTACAACAACAGAGTGACTTGGGTAGTACACACAACTGAGAGAATGTCAATGAAATAAAATATAATTTAAATACAAGAAGAGTATGAAATTGGTGTAAACGGGAAATAAAATATGACAAGAAGAGTATAAAATTGTGTAGTGTCGGAAATAAAATATGATTTTTACAAGAAGAGTATAACTTTTAAACTAAAATCGAGAGTATCATTGTGTAGTGTAAACGGAAATAAATATGATTTGAATACAAGAAGAGATTGTGTAGTTAAACGGAAAATAAAATATGATACAAGAAGAGTATAACATTGTGTAGTGTAAACAATCATTGTGTAGTGTAAACGATAAAATACAGAAGAGTATAACATTGTGTAGTGTAAACGAAATAAAATATGATTTAAATACAAGAAGAGTATAACAGTAGGCAAACATAAAATATGATTTAAATACAAGAAGAGTATAACAGAAATAAAATATGATTTAAATACAGTGTAAACGGAAAATAAAATATGATTTAAATACAAGAAAGTATAAAATTGTGTAGTGTTAAACGGAAATAAAATATGATTCAGACAGAGATTTAAATACAAGAGAGTTAACGAGGTAAACGGAAATTAAATAATTGGAATGGAATTAATTACAAGAGGGATTTAGTACGAAATAAAAATAAACTAACAACTTAATATGTATTAACAATGCATGTTTAGTTTTGATATGTATCTAAGACTTTGAAGGAGTTCTGTTTCCTCCGTTCAGTCTCCGAAGGCAGAGTTCAGAAAGAGAATTAGAAGTTCGCGCACCATAGGATTAAAAACTTCAAATTTCCTATGACATTGAAAGAGCAGATCTTTAATGTTTCCCTCCTCAGGCTCGCCTGTCAACACCGACAACATGACGTTAAAGCAGTTCTTCACGCCCTTGGCAATCGCTCTGATAGTGATTGGGCTGCTCATCGGAACCTCATCATCGCTTGGATGCGTAGGCGCCTGACAGAGAGCCAAAGTGGTAAGAGACAGATGTTGATCGAGAAATACTGCTACAGTCCATAGCCAGACAGACAGACAGATTGACTGAAGACACAATGGTTTGTTTTGGGTTTTAAAGACATTTGAACTGTACAATGAGTGTCGAAACAGTCAGAAGAACTATAAATATACTGGGCACAGGGAGGAAAAATGTATATACAGAGCACAACAACTCACAGCGAGAGAGAGAGAGAGAGAGAGAGAGAGAGAGAGAGAGAGAGACATAGAGAGAGAGGGGAGAGAGAGAGAGAGAGAGAGAGAGAGAGAGAGAGAGAGAGAGACAAACAGACAGACAGAGAGAGAGTGAGAGAGAGAGAGGGAGAGAGAAAGAAGGGAGAAAAGAGAGAGAGAGGGAGAGAGAGAGAGAGAGAGAGAGAGAGAGAGAGAGAGAGAGAGAGAGAGAGAGAGAGTGAGAGAGAGAGAGAGAGAGACAGAGAGAGAGAGAGAGAGAGAGAGAGAGAGAGAGAGAGACGGGAGAGAGAGAGAGAGAGAGAGAGAGAGAGAGAGAGAGAGAGAGAGAGAGAGAGAGAGAGAGAGAGAGAGAGAGAGAGAGAGAGAGAGAGAGAGAGAGAGAGAGAGAGAGAGAGAGAGAGAGAGAGAGAGAGAGAGAGAGAGAGAGAGAGAGAGAGTTAGACTTTCATCTATATTTGTTTTGCCGAGATATTAATATTAGATAAACAGTCTACTAGCACAAACTATAAAGCAGCAATACATGTAGTTGCAATTTAGACAGCCACAAGACGATGTTGCATCAAAGCTGACATCTCACAAAGGATAGTATGATGCTAAATCCGTACTACATGCACTAAATTCAACGAATGAAAGCAGTTAAACCATCTTTCCCTACTTTTTCACCGCTTATGCCAGTCAACACAATGCACCACATTACAGTGATACCTGGACACAACGAGTTTGATGAAAATGAGTGTGCATAAGGAACTCAAAAACAGTTCGAGTATGTCCCAGGTGTATCTACCATTGACATTCCAGGAAGAGAAGACAATTAACAAGGCACACAGTAGCTTTTACTCCCAAAGGCCTCATTCACCAACTTGACAGAAAGTCCCAGGTCACACTATTCAGACAGACACACAACCGTCTCCATTAGCATAGTATTATGTATCGCTATCTGAAAGTTGGAGAATCAGAAGGAAGATGGACTGCAGTGCCGGATAGGAGAGAACAGCGTTATGGCCAAATGGAGGGTCTACAAAAGATTATGCACCTCTTTATGGAGGCAATCTGCATCCTGGAGAGATCGAAGAAGAAGAAGAAGAAGAAGAAGAAGAAGAAGAAATGATGTACATGGGACGCTGTCATCAATACACTAAACGTTGGGTCACATTAGAGTACAAGCTCACATATTGCAGAAAATTGCAATGTTATAACTACACATATGACAATTTTGGGTTCAAATCATCAGATACGTTGTAACTAAACTGTAATGTTGTGAGTTTTATAGCCAAACCGTAGCGTTGTGAGTTTTATAGCCAAACCGTAGTGTTGTGAGTTTTGTAACTAAAACTGTACGTTGTGAGTTTTATAGCCAAACCGTAGCGTTGTGAGTTTTATAGCCAAACCGTAGCGTTGTGAGTTTTATAGCCAAACCGTAGTGTTGTGTGTTTTGTAGCCAAACTGTGGTGTTGTGAGTTTTGTAACCAAACCGTAGTGTTGTGAGCCAAACTGTAGTGTTGTGAGTTTTGTAGCCAAAGAGTTTTATAGCGTCACTCCTGTGATTGCCTTTTTTTACCATTTAACATATTTTAATAGAATGCTCTGATCTGATCGATATACGAATGAAATATTATTCCGAGGGAAGCATTTACAAACTCTTTCGGAATAATGATCTTGAAACTATTTTTGCATTTCTGAAAGAAATTGAGTATATCGACAGATCTAGAATACTAAATACGTATCAATTTTTAACACATTGACAATATATTATTTTTAAAATATTTACAAATATTTACGGAAGCTTTTGATTTTTTAAAGTGCTTTATGTTGTGCCTGGATTAGTTGTCAGTAATATTAGTCAGCTACGAACCCTGAGATCACCGCCATGGTGGACAGGGTTACTTCAAAGAAAGAAGTTTTACAGGCCTGTTCATGGGGTCTATAAAAAAACACAAGGCAAACATTTGTAATTTTTAAAATCCATTGGATTTGTAATCACGTTGTAGCCAAACACAGTAGTGTTGTGAGTTTGTAATCACGCTCAATTGTAGCCAAACGTAGTGTTGTGAGTTTGTAATCACGTTGTAGCCAAACCGTAGAGTTTGTGAGTTTGTAATCACATTGTAGCCAAACCGTAGTGTTGTGAGTTTGTAATCACGTTGTAGCCAAACCGTAGTGTTAGGAGTTTGTAATCACGTTGTAGCCAAACCATAATTAGTAGGTGTGAGTTTGTAATCACGTTGTAATCAAACCGTAGTGTTGCGAGTTTGTAATCACGTTGTAGTGAAGCCACGGTATTTTCACGACAGTGGAGTGTGTTAGTTTGTAACACTTGTAGGAAACCGTAGTTTGTAATAATCAAACCGTAGTGGTCTGAGTTTGTAATCACGTTGTAATCAAACCGGTAGTGTTGTTAGTGCATCGTGGAGTGAGTTTGTAATCACGTTGTAATCAAACCGTAGTGGTGTCAGTTTGTAATCACGTTGTAATCAAACCATAGTGGTGTGAGTTTGTAATCACGTTGTAGACACATCCTGTCCAAACCGTAGTGGTGTGAGTTTGTAATCACGTTGTAGCCAAACGACGTAGTGTTGTGAGTTTGTAATCACGTTGTAGCCAAACGTGTTTTTTGTTTGTTTGTAGTGGTGTGAGTTTGTAATCACGTTGTAGCCAAACCATTAGTTTTGTGAGTTTGAATAATCACGTTGTAGCCAAACCGTGAGTAAGCAACAAAGAATATCATTTGAAAAATGATGTTTGTTTTAAAAATCACATGGCATGTCAGAGTAAATTTTCACAGACTTTTATTCCATATCTAGATCTATAGATCCAGATGGGCTTTTTTTTATATATCTCATCTAAATATCTAGAGATCTAGATTCTGTATTCAGAGTTCTAAAACATCCAAATTTTTGAGTAATTTAGATTTCATTTGACGCACATTTCAATACCAGTATTCTTTGGACAGTTGAACGACATTATAGATGTCTAATCCAGAGCAAATTATAGGTCATAATATATCGAAATTGAAATTTCAAGAACCCTGAAGACATCTAAAGATTCTAGATGATAATCTAGATCAGGCTATAAATTAGCTGTGGTTCGCAACATCATTCGACCGGACACAGACACACACACACACACATTGTGTGTGTGTGTGTATGTGTCCGACACGCGTGGCGTAACCAATATTTCAGGTGGTGCCATGATAGAATACTGTCCCAATATCATACCTGTAGACAGCTGATATAAATTATAGTAGTAATAGATTAGAGTGTTTGTACTTATGTTTACTGTTTGAAGTCAAAATATGCTTGCCGAGTCCGCAAACTTAAGAACACGGAGAGGGAGGGAGTGTGGATAGAGAAAGCAAGAAGAGAGAGAGAGAGAGAGAGAGAGAGAGAGAGAGAGAGAAGAGAGAGAGTTGGAGAGAGAGAGAGAGAGAGAGAGAGAGAGAGAGAGAGAGAGAGAGAGAGAGAGAGAGAGAGGGAGAGAGAGAGAGAGAGAGAGAGAGAGAGAGAGAGAGAGAGAGAGAGAGAGAGGGAGAGAGAGAGGGAGAGAGAGAGAGAGAGAGAGAGAGAGAGAGAGAGAGAGAGAGAGAGAGAGAGAGAGAGAGAAGGAGAAGAGAAAGAGAGAGAGAGAGAGAGAGAGAGAGAGAGAGAGAGAGAGAGAGAGAGAGAGAGAGAGAGAGAGAGAGAGAGAGAGAGCGGGGGGGGGGGAGGGGCGAGTGGTAAGGCCTACTGGATAGTCAAGAAACATGTCGGGAAACTACCGTTGGGTGGAAGTTTCATTATATTTCATAAACGTATCGGCTGCCTAATAACGAATGCTATCAAAGATGTCATAAATTCCATCACTTGCATCAATGAACAAAACAGCACATGATTAAAAAGCAAACTTCAAAGCAGAAATTTATAACAGACGATAATTTATCATACTGGAACTCGATAAAGAAAAAAGTTAAATTGTAAGAAGAAAAAAGTGACTATGAAAATGAATGTGTAGTTATTTCTGAACCTTACATATTGTAATGTTTCTTTGGTCTATCGCAACTATACAATACATTATGTATTATAGATCTATTGTTTGCATATCTTCTAAATCCATTTCTAATGTAATCGTTTTCCACGTAATGGATGAGTGAACATTTCAATTACTCCCTTACTTTCCTTTTCCTCTGCTTCTCACATTCATTGCCTCTCACCATCGTCTTGTAGACTGTTCACCAAAAGTAACATATCTCAAAGACGACTTCCGGGTTTGGTCGAGCAGGACAGACAGGGTGTGACGAGCTCTTCGCCCTTTTCACTTAATTTCCAGTTGTTGTGCGGACATAACATAATCGCAATGCCAGATTACCGACGATGTTGGATGAAATGTATCATCAACGAGATTTTAGATGAATCTCAATTCGCCTCTTACAAAATAGCTGGAAATGAACAACACACCGCCCTCGTCCTTCGTTTTCATGACATGAATGACACGTGTGTGTCAACGATTCATCATTCAACCCCTGCCAGTGCCAGCTGACGGAAGTCACCCAGTCAATTACAACGTGATAACCTTTAAAGGCGTGCACAGAGAGACCACAGTTAGTTTCGGCGCATCGGTGACATACTCACTCTGCGCCGATCTTTCCGAGGGTAGAACATAAAGGACATATTTTCAGCGCGTGTAGGTTTTCCTGCTGAACATTTGAGCTTTGAGTGTCCTGTTGTGAACGACTGACGTATTGTAAATTGTAAGGTGAAAGTCAATTTGATCACGTGGTGAGGATTTTACCCTTTGCCTCTTTGTATTAAACCTTCCTAGTCGTTGATTATAAATGTTATCCTAGTTAAATAAATGTATACATTTCTAGGTCTAACTGTCAAACGGAATGAAATAAGATAGAAATTTATTAATGATACTTCCTTTCGTTTTTTACCGCTGTGGCGATTTTTTTCCACAGCTTGTCTGCAATTGTACGGTTTGAATATAACTTATATCTTTTATCCCATATGGGAGACCGTTTGAATACAGCTGAAAAGCAACGCATCGATATCCATCGTTCACGTTCAAGTTAAAATGGTAACAAAATAGATGTCAACAACTGGGCTTTTGGACGTCAAATGATACACACACACACACACACACACACACACACGCACACACACAACACAGATAGCACATTTCTCAATATCACGTGGGCCCACAAACAGTTAACTAGAAATCTGAGGATTAAAAAATATTAATTACTGATTTTTAAAAATACTTCACAAAACTCAAATTATGCTCGTCTATAGCGTAGAATTTGGGTCGCTGATTTCAAAAATTTAATCAGATTTTTTGTCTACGACGTTTCCTTGTTGAGATAATGGTCAGTTGGAAAAGCTCCTAGTCCAGTCCTATGACGTCACACATCCGGTGACGGCCCACTGGCGGGGCACTTCCTTGCACCGAGCAGCAGCTGTCGGTGAGTAGGAATCGAAATTTCATTCTATGACATAAGCTGCAAACTGATCCAGATCCTGCAGATGCGCAGAGAGTAGGCCGTGTCTCTTTTGCGATTGTAGAAATTGTATAGATCCATTCTTATAGCTTATGGCGCATAGTGGTTAGGTGACATAGATCGGCGGCCTTTATATTCTCCCCACTTAGATTGCAAAACATCGCATGTGAACGTCAACGGAGAAAGCAAGAACATCTCAAAATATGTTTTAGCTGCAAAGAAAGAAAATGCAATTGCTAGCACAGGAAGGACAAGCAGCTCAGTACTAGTACACAGTCAAGATAGCGCTCTTTCTTTTCACACAGTGTGCTAGATCAAACACCAGCCACCGATAACTCAACTAAAGACATTGTTGAAAAAGAATTTATCAAGTCAAGATGCGTGCAAGAAGACAAAGAAAATCATCACATCACAAGCGACCAAAACCATTCTAACACAATTAAATGCAGCGATATCGAAGAAAACATTGAACCAAAGCTCAGGACTAAGACACATAAACAAACCAAGGCCACAAAGCTATCAAACAGCCTAGACGATTTAGAGAATCACAACAACACAGCTGAGCAAGAAGATACAGAAGGCGACACTGACACATCCGACGATGAGGACACACACAGTGACAGCCAGCACACATCAGAGAAAGCATTGAGAAAAACATAAGCTCACGAGATGTTACTGTTACTCACGAAGGCCATAGTGACAAGTTTGACCAATTTGACAGCAGTAAAATACATGCAGATATCTGAAATCAAGATAGACGCAGGACAGCGTCACACAGCTCGAGATTTTGCTCGAAAAAAATTTTATTTTTTTCAACCGTTAGGCGAGGCTCAAACCCATTACCTTTCAGTTGTGGAGGCCGACACCTTGCTCCTGGACTACTACCGAGTCCCCCTGTAGTAGGATTATTAAAAAAAAAAAGATAAAAGTCACCACTAGTACGTATCAATTGCTTGTTTGTTTGTTTGTTATTGTTGCTGTTGGGTTTTTTTCCTTTTTTGAAGTAAACCTTGTATTTCAATAGCGGTGATCTCAAGTAGTATCAGCTGTACTATATAAACCTATAAACTAATAACTTTGAGTTTGTTTGTTCATAACGCTTTTTGTTTCGTTTTATCCTGATAGGTTGTCAATATGTGCTATTTACAGTCGTTTTGGGTAATCCTACCATTATAACCATGATGGCTGCGTTCATAATTTCTCAGGTAAAAATTTTTTTCTCTTGAGCTTTAGAGGGTAGTAATACGCAATATCATTATTATTATTATTATTATTATTATTTATTATTATTATTATTATTATTATTATTATTATTATTATTATTATTATTATTATTATTATTATTATTATTATTATTATTATTATTATTATTATTATTATTATTATTATTATTATTTATTATTATTATTATTATTATTATTATTATTATTATTATTATTATTATTATTATTATTATTATTATTATTATTATTATTATTATATTATGGCCAATATTAATTAATCTTATAAATCATTACGTTAGTCGTTTTCTACCTTGTTGTAGATAATAGAATGGGTCATTTCTATATGTGGCCAATATTAATTAATCTTAAGATATATTACGCACACATGCCCATACCCATGCACCCATAATATATTATATCAACATGTATAGTTATACTATATATATTATACATGTGATATATATATATATATATATATATATATATATATATATATATATATATATATATATATATGTATATATATATATATATATATATATATATATATATATATATATATATATATATATATATATATATATATATACATATATATAGATATAATTATGATCTATGTTTTGTTTATTGTCGGTATTAAAGAATACAATTTCTATTGCATAAAATACCCAGGGCTTGTGTTAACAGTGTTACACACAGAAAGGTTTTGTCAGTATTGCACGTACTATTCTTATTCCCCAACTTAAAAAGTAGTTCATCATCTTTCCCCTTATTGTACAGTCTTCTAACACCTCAACCGTACAAACTTATGGTGAGCCATATTTATAAGTGAAGTTCAGTCAAGGCCGTGACGGCCCGTAGAGCCGGAGTTTATACCGGTTTCTAGCGTGAAGCGGAACAGGTGATAATAGTCACCTCCTGGTTAGGACGCCAGTCTGACGCAGATTTTTACTCCAAGATAGTGCGTGTACCCATTTGCAACTGGACAGAGTGGGGAAGACGCATGTTAAGGGTCTTTTCCCTAGGAACACAACGGCGGATCCAATTTGTAGGATTCGGAACTCGGGACCTCATGATCCCCAGTCCGGCAGCTTAACCGCTTGACCACCGACGCCACCAGCCATATTCATGAATCTATCTTATTTCCGCACACGACGTATGGATGATGCTGCTGATGATATACCATTTCCCCAAGTTTCATTGACATTCCGTCAAACGTGCTTTGTTTAAATTCCGCTTAAAGAGGTACATCTTTCCTTTATCTTTTTATATTCTTGAGTTTTGTACTACGTTAAGTAGAATTCGGTGGCGTTTTGTGGACGAGTGGTCAGGCTACTGGAGTTGGAATCAAGAGGTCCCGAGGTCGAATCCTAGCAAGCTAGATCCTTCGTTGTGTTCTTGGGAAAGACGCTCAAATGTGAGGCGTGTTGTTTGCGCGACCAGCCACATTTCTCATTGCTCTTTCACTTGGTTTTATCGATAAATCAGTGAATTTCAACGGGATTTTTTTTCAATTGGTATTTCAACAGTCATCTATTTCTATTGGTCTTATAATGTTTTAATTTCAATTGGTATTTAGGCTACAAGTGGTGGTATTCTATTTCAATTGGTATTTAGGCTACAAGTGGTGGTGCTCTATTTCAATTGGTATTTAGGCTACAAGTGGTGGTGCTCTATTTCAATTGGTATTTTACAAGTGGTGGTGATCTATTTCAATTGGTATTTAGTGGTGGTGCTCTATTTCAATTGGTATTTATTGGACTACAAGCGGTGGTGCTCTATTTCAATTGGTATTTAGGCTACAAGTGGTGGTGTTCTATTTCAATTGGTATTTAGGCTACAAGTGGTGGTGTTCTATTTCAATTGGTATTTAGGCTACAAGTGGTGGTGTTCTATTTCAATTGGTATTTAGGCTACAAGTGGTGGTGCTCTATTTCAATTGGTATTTAGGCTACAAGTGTTCTATTTCAATTGGTATTTAGACTACAAGTGGTGGTGTTCTATTTCAATTGGTATTTAGGCTACAAGTGGTGGTGTTCTATTTCAATTGGTATTTAGGCTACAAGTGGTGGTGTTCTATTTCAATTGGTATTTAGGCTACAAGTGGTGGTGTTCTATTTCAATTGGTATTTAGGCTACAAGTGGTGGTGTTCTATTTCAATTGGTATTTAGGCTACAAAGGATGGTGTTCTATTTCAATTGGTATTTAGGCTACAAGTGGTGGTGTTCTATTTCAATTGGTTTTGGTGAACCTTAACACATTTTAAATCATCAAGCAGCTTGGTGAATCTCATCGTAAACTGGTTTTTATTCTCTATTTTTTTACGCTTATTTGTTTTCATAGTTTGTGCTGGTGGCTCTCGATTCCCAGTTATGAAGTGACATGTTCACGAACAGAAGACAAACTATTCTCGCATATAAAGTACAAACAAACAAACAAACATTAGGCACAAGTGGTGGTGTCATCAATACACTGACAAGTGGGAGTCATCATCACATATTCCAGTGAACAATTGGTATTTAGGACAAGAGGTGGTGCTCTAGATTGGATTTAGAAAGCTCTATTTCAAAAGAAACCCCACCACAATAACACAATGGTGCGTACTTGTCACAAGAAGAAGTGGTGGTGAAGATTTATGCTACAAGTCTTCTATTTCAAGTATTTAGAAGTGGTGGTGAAGTATTTAGAAGTTCTATTTCAATTGGTAAGAAGTGGTGGTGAATTGGTAAGCTACAAGTGGTGATGTTCTATTTCAATTGGTATTTAAGTTCTTATTTCAAGATTTAGAAGTGGTTGTGTTCTATTTCAAGAACCTTAACACATTTTAAATCAGAAGAGCTTCGTGAATCTCAGTAAAGTTTTTATTCCCTTATTTTTTTTAGAAGAAGTTTGTGAATTCCCAATTATAAAGTGACAGTTCAAGAAGAGAAGAAGAAGAAGAAGAAAACAAACAGGAGGAGGAGGAGGAGGATACACTGAAATAAGCAGGAGACATATTCCAGTGAGGAGGACAGGGAGAGTAGAGAGGAGGAGAAAAATAACCCACCACAATAACACATGACGTACTTGTCAGCAAATGACATTGAAGAAAACAACACGAAGAAGAAGAAGAAGAAGAAGAAGAAGAAGAAGAAGAAGAAGGAAGAAGGAGGAAGAAGAAGAAGAAGAAGAAGAAGAAGAAGAAGAAGAAAAGAAGAAGAAGAAGAAGAAGAAGAAGAAGAAGAAGAAGAAGAAGAAGAAGAAGAAGAAGAAGAAGAAGAAGAAGAAGAAGAAGAAGAAGTAGAAGAAGGAAATGCATTTTCTTCACTCGACCCAAGCGCAAATGGGTACAAGCACTAGCTTGGAGCAAACCGTGAATGAGACTAGCGTCCTGTCCAGGAGGTGATTATTATCAGTAATATCATCTGTTGCGCTTTGCGCTATAGAAAATGGATAAGCTCCTGTTCTACGGGTCGTAATGGATAAGCCCTGTTCTACGGGCCGTAATGGATAAGCTTCTGTTCTACGGGCCGTAATGGATAAGCTTCTGTTCTACGGCCGTAATGGATAAGCTCGTGTTCTACGGGCCGTAATGGATAAGCTTCTGTTCTACGGGCCGTAATGGATAAGCTCCTGTTCTACGGGCCGTAATGGATAACTGGTTCTACGGGCCGTAATGGATAAGCTCGTGTTCTACGGGCCGGACGTAATGGATACGCTTCTGTTCTACGGGCCGTAATGACCTTGAAGGAACTTTACGTTTACTTAGCAGAATTCA
>JAXRKP010000019.1:62500-157500 GCA_037039925.1 Doris montereyensis
CCTTGCATAAACACCCTGAGTCAAAGTGATGTTAAATAAAAGATAAATATATAAAATAACATGTTAAAATATTGATATAAGAACATTGCGTACAAAACGGTGAGTATTAAAATATTATAATAATAAAAATAAGAATTTTTATTTCAATGATAACAATTAAAATATTATAATAATAAAAATAAGAATTTTTATTTCAATGATAACAATTAAAATATTATAATAATAAAAATAAGAATTTTTATTTCAATGATAACAATTAAAATATTACAATAATAAAAATAAGAATTTTTGTTTCAATGATAACAAGTCATATGTCATGTGAATCACCAAGGCAAGTGGTGGGCTGGTCAGGGAAAGCTACCATCAGAAATCAGTAAAGACATTGGTCATAGCGGAAACGTGCATGACATAGTCTACAGGATAAACACTGATGGCCTTTGGTTACATGCACCTGCTTCTGGTCTACATAATTGAATGACAGTACATTATGTACTGCGGAAATAAGTTGAAGAAAACGAGGAACTAAGAATTGGGAAGAACTGGAAAGAAGTGTAGTTTCAACAACAAAAACAACAAGTGTAGTTTGAACAACAAGTGTAGTTTGAACAACAAGTGTAGTTTGTAGTTTGAACAACAAGTGTAGTTTGAACAACAAGTGTAGTTTGAACAACAAGTTTGTAGTTTGAACAAGTGTAGTTTGAACAACAAGTGCAGTTTGAACAAGTGCAGTTTAAACCATGAGTGTAGTTTGAACCAGAGGTATAGTTTGAACAACAAGTGCAGTTTGAACAACAAGTGTAGTTTGAACACAAGTGTAGTTTTAACCAGGTGTTGTTTGAACCACAAGTGTAGGTTGAACCATAGGTGTAGTTCGGAGTATATAGGTCTAGTTTTGGAACATAGGCATAGTTAGAATTACAGGTGTTTGTTTTTTGTTAAGTGCCTGATGTTGATAAAAGTATTTGCTCATTTGCGGTTTCATTCATACCAGACTACGGGTATTGTTTAATGCTCTGTTTATTTCAATCGCAACAGCATGATAATAGGGTCATTACTATTTATGATCAAACAAATTCATATTTCAAATAAAAGTACTTTTTAGAAGGACAATAAGAATGTTAAAATACCTGTACATAAAAGTTACTATCTCAATAAGACTTAATGAATCAGTAGGCTTGTTCACATTAATTCAATGACAGTTGAAATACAGATAAAACCTCAAATGTCTTCTTAGGTTATTTCTTAATCTTCCAGTGAAAGCATAAAATTATAAATGGGAGTTTCTTTTCCCTCATCAATTTTGTTTTAACAAAAACAAGATTGCTTTTCATTTCCATCATCATTGCAGTGCACATTAAAATCTGTAAAAAAAACAAACAACCAAAACTACAAGAAATGCAATCTTGGTTTTTAAAAGGTAACATCACAATGCTTTTCAGCCAATTCAAAATGTTTTGAGTATATCACAGATTTAGCCTTACTGTAAAAATGTACTTGGAATGAATGTAAAAAAAGCAACAGGAATTGGTCACCAAAAAGTGTGACAAATGTCACAAACATCACACAGATTGAAAATTGCAGCTCATAGCCACGCCCGCAGCAACATTACAAGCAATACAAAATGTCACAAAATCAAAACAAACAATAAAAAGTGTCTCAAAATCAAAATAAAGGATAAAAGTGTCATAAAATCAAAACAAGCAATAAAAATGTCACAAAATCAAAACAAACAATAAAAAATGCCACAAAGTCAAAAGAAACAATAACAAAATGTCACAAAATCAAAACAAACAATAAAAAATGCCACAAAGTCAAAACAAACACTAACAAAATATCAGAAAATCAAAACAAACAATTTTTAAAAACTCACAAAAATGAAAACAATAAAAATTATCACAAAACCAAATTAATCATTGTTTGATTTAAGAAAAACTCAATAAAAATAATTATAATATATTGAAATCACAGTTCAGCTTTCTTGTGAAAACAAAATCAGTTTCCAGATTATAAAAAGAATTGTGAAGACGCTCTAATGCATGAAACATTAATTGAGAACAAAATTTAGAATTGAAAACAATGAACCTCATCTTGATACTCATTGTGCAAAGGAAACGGAGTGGGAGAAGCTTAAATGAAATGTTATATGACATAGTAATAATATGTCTGTCTGTTAATCATAGGTGTAAGGGCAAATAAACTGTTGTTAAAATAAAGAAACAAACTAACCATGCAGAAATATTCTTTCAAACTTGTTTCAAAATAATATTGTGGTGTACTTCTAAATACAAACGTTAGGATGTAAAAAAGCATATTCATTTCAGTATGTTCTTCCATAACATCTATAACGATATGACAAGGCACCAATATGGAAAGAAAAAATCTTCATTTTAGTTTCTATGTACTTTCTCAATATCTTGCTGCCTCGAAATTATGACCTTAGTTTATTTGATAACTCACAGAAAGCAAACAATTTGTATGGTCACAGACCTCCTATTTCTATACGATAAAAAGTGTAAGCAATCATTAGGTTACAAAATATTGCAGTCAAATAAAAGTTTTAACGAGAGACAAACATGATATCCGACAGGCTAGTAAATTTCATTCTCTCGCACTCAACTGAGAGATAGTGAGGTAGGGAGTGAGGAGTCAGTTAATAATTGACTATAACCGGTCTCAATGTAGGCTATCGTTTTTTACATAATGCATTTTTTATTACTTTCCCTTGCTAAAACAAATTGTTTTCTTTCTTGTTTTGTTTTTTTTACCTTTCGCGATTATGTTTAGGACTGAGTCTTAGGACTTTAAAGAAAGAAAACTATGTGCGTGTTGTGTGTTTGTGTGTAGTAAAACCATGAATAACTTTTAACATGAGAATATGCGTTGGTCTTGAATATGCACGGTTGTCTGTGAATACAATTCCAGTTAAATGTAGTTCAAACCCACTTTTGGAATGGAGCTTTCCTTGGTAAATGTCTGTCGAGAGAATATTCATCAAAGAATTCCGTTCATTAGTCATTTGTAGGCCTGTGGTTAAATTTCTTCTTCGTCCACCTGCTCTCCCTTCTTCAACTTGTGTATAACCTACGGGAAGAGAAAGAATATCCATTTCCAAATTTTGATTTTGAGTGACAAGTCAAAGAACAAACTAACAGCAAACATGACAAAGAAAACAAAAACACACATAAATATTTACTGCACGCAAGCATGTCAATTATGGAATCAAACTCATTTCTTCAGCATGGAAGGCTAGCAGTTTTAGCACAATGTCATTTCAGTTTTTCTCATTCTGCTGGGCAATTAAATGAACCAATAACCATGAAGTAAATTTTTATTTGTCCCATCAAGTTTACAATATTGATATAAATCAAAACAGATTTTACAGTGCCTTGGTCATTGCCTTGTTTATCATGTAGCTGTTTTTGAAGTCACAGACAGCACAGAAGTAGAAGACTTAAAAGCTCACATCATAGAAGTAAAAGAGTTAAAAGCTTGCAGCCCAGAAGTAGAAGAGTTAAAAGCTTACAGCATAGAAGTGGAAGAGTTAAAAACTTACAGCATAGAAGTGAAAGAGTTAAAAGCTTACAGCATAGAAATGAAAGAGTTAAAAACTTACAGCATAAAAGTGTAAGAGTTAAAGCTTACAGCAGAGAAGTAGAAGAGTTACAAACAGACAGCACAAAAGTGAAAGAGTTGAAAGCTTACAGCATAGAAGTAGAAAAGTTACAAATAGACAGCACAGAAAGCAGCACAAAAGTTACAAATAGACAGAAAGAGAGTTGAAAGCTTACAGCATAGAAGTAGAAAAGTTACAAACAGACAGCACAAAAGTGAAAGAGTTGAAAGCTTACAGTATTGAAGTAGAAAAGTTACAAATAGACAGCACAAAGAGTGAAGAGTTGAAAGCTTACAGCATAGAAGTAGAAAAGTTACAAACAGACAACACAAAAAGTGAAAGAAGTAGAAGCTTACAAACAGACAGCAAAAAGTGAAAGAGTTAAAAGCTTACAGCACAGAAGTAGAAGAGTTACAAACTTACAGCCTTGAGTCTGGAAATCTCCTTGTTGAAGAGTTACATTTGTGATCAGTTTGACTTTGAAGCATACCTGAGATGTTGAAAGCTAGATGCCATCTGGATAGAAGTAGAAAAGTTACATGGGATATAACACAAAACGCAAAGTTCCATTCATGATACTGGCTAAAAGATTGAAGAGAACTAAATATCATATCCTTCACACAGAGCATATTAAAAGTTCCAAGTTGCAAAGGAAAAGTAAACTGAATAGAATAGAAAAGTTAAAAATAGACAGAAAACAAAAATGAAAAGAGTTAAATTATTAATTAATAACACTGAAGCATGAAGATAAAAAGTTACAAACAGACAACACAAAAGTGTTAAAGAAGTCAGAAGAGTTACAAACAGACAGCATAGTAAAAGTGACAAGAGTTGAAGATGGGAATCTTACAGCATAACAAAAAGTAGAAGGGTTACAAACTTAACAGCCTTGAAAGTAAAAATGAAATCTCCTTGTTGTCAGCATTCTTGCTTGCGTCATTTGTGATCAGTTTGACTCTTGAAGCATACCTGAGATGTTGACATTTGTTATGATTTATTAATAGATGCCATCTGATAAAGATTTTACAAACATACATATCCTCTCTGGGATCTCTAACACAAAAAACTCAAAGTTCCATTCATGATACTGACTAAAGATTGAAGCAAGTGAACTAAATATCATATCCTTCACACAGAGAGCATATTCTCTCTTCTCAAGAAATTGGCACGGGAAGGAAAAGTAAACTGAATAGAATAAAAAGGGAAAGAATAGAAAGAAAACAAATGAAAAGACAAATTATTAATTAATAACACTGAAGAATGAAGATAGACAAAAGGCACAACATAGGCATTTTTGCTTTTGTGTTATGTTATCTCTGTCTCTCAAAATTCGTTCATCACCATGTGATGTTATAGTAAGGAGGATTGCTCACAAGAGTTGAAGATGAGGAATCTGTCAGGGCATAACTAAAGCAAGAAAGTGGTACCTAAGTTTAACTTCTCTTGAAAGACTAAAAATCTAAAATGACTCTCTCTCTCTCTCTCTCCTCCTCTCCCTCCCTCCTCCCCTCCCTCTCCTCCCTCCCTCCCTCCTCTCTCTCTCTCTCTCTCTCTCTCTCTCTCTCTCTCTCTCTCTCTCTCTCTCTCTCTCTCTCTCTCTCTCTCTCTCTCTCTCTCTCTCTCTCTCTCTCTCTCTCTCTCCCTCTCTCTCCCCTACCCATACACAAACATATTTTGAGAATGGTTTCATCTGTGGGAATTTCCGAGGATCTCATCATTACCAATTAAGTGCGTATTTTCAAGCGCATACATAATGACAAAAATAGTCTTACGTCAAAGAGATGACAGTTTCATCCACATTGTAATTAGCCGGAGAAATGTTGACAAACATGAGTGTCTTGGCGTTGCCACCCAATGAGTCCTGCATGAGCATGGTCAGCTTGTTATTCCTGTACGGGATGAACGACTGCTCACTGGACAGGGCGGAAATGACATCGCCGAGGGCAGACAACGACTTGTTGATAGACATGGCTTCCTGAAATTGAGCCGTTAAGCTGGTTATTCGTAAATAAGAGAGAAAATTTTGATTAAAAAAGTCTTTCAAAGCAAATTGGCTATGAAAGAAAGAAGACATGATCTTGATTAAAATCTTCCAAAGCAAATTGGCTATGAAAGAAAGAAGACATGATCTTGATTAAAATCTTCCAAAGCAAATTGGCTATGAAAGAAAGAAGACATGATCTTGATTAAAATCTTCCAAAGCAAATTGGCTATGAAAGAAAGAAGACATGATCTTGATTAAAATCTTTCAAAGCAAATTGGCTATGAAAGAAAGAAGACATGATCATGATTAAGCCATTTAAAGTAGATTGGCTATGATCTTGATTGAAGTCTTTCACAGTAAGACGATTTTGTATGAATGAAGAGGTGAACCAGAGAAATGTTTTGTTTTGTAACTATGTTTAACACATGACCATCATTCGTTTTAATGAAAACACGTATAGATGTCTGAGATATGAATTTGACTAGATCGAGAACAAAAAGTTAAAAAATTCATTTGTTCTCACCTTCATTAAAAAAAACTCCAAGGAGTTAAGGTTTTTTGTTTTTTTGTTTTTTTCGTTTAAACTATACTATGTCTTAGCTTTAAACTCTAATTCTCAGTTTTAAGCTCTTATCTATCGATTTTACTGAATTTATTAAACATTTATTTTTTTATTCGGTATGTACAATAATGCAAATTTTTATAAGAATTATATTAAGGAATTGCACACATTTAGAAAGGTTATTTAGACATTTATTCATATCATGAATGTAAGTTGTTTAAACGACTTTTGTATCTGTGATAACAATTTGCAAACATTTTAAAACATATTTATATTTATACAACATAATCATTATGATTTTATATTGTTCATATTCATAAAACTACAACTACAAGAAAACCAAGACTCTTCGCAACTGCAAAACCTGCAACACTCTGCCAATAACCCTAAAAGGAGAACTGCTGGAAGTAATGGACAAATTGTGCTCCTGGGTAGCATGATTGATGGCAAGGGGGGTGTGGAAGAATATGTCAAAACCAGGATACAGAAAGCACGACAAGCATTTTTAAGCCTTAACAAGGTATGGTCCAGCAAGAGTTTACCAGAAAGATTCAAACTAAGGATATTTAACTCAAATGTCAAGTTAGTGCTAACATATGGAACAATAAAAACTACCTCAAAAGTACAAAAAAATAGATGTCTGAGGAGGCTTGTCAAAGTATTCTGGCCTGAAGTAATCTCAAACATTAATCTATGGGAAAGAACTGGACATATATCAGCGGAAAAGATTTAAAACGAAAGAAATAGAGGTGGAAAGGCCACATGCTTAGAAAGGACCACAACACAATAATAAGACAGAGCCTGCTACATGGAACCGACAGGGTAAAAGATAGAGGGGTCGGCTAATGACTACATGGAGAAGAGAACTGGAGGGAGAGATGAAGAAGATGGGACAAACATGGAATGTATGGAGAGGCTGGCCCAGGAGAGAAGTGATTGGAGATTATTTATTGATGGCATATGCGTCCCAGCGAGCTAAAAAGGCAGAAGGGAGATATCCATAAAGCGCCGGTTGTTTAATAATGTATTGATTTTAGTTGTGAAATTGAGAATGAAAGAGAGAATGAAAGTGAAAGAGATGAATTGTATTGTAATTTATACATTTTGATTTGAAACATGACCAGAGCAAATTTCATTTTGGACAAATAAAGACATCTTAACTTGTCTTATCTTATATTGCTGTCATGTGTATCTTATGATGAGGACTCTTTTCAATAAGACTTTTGTAAAACAAAATAAAATTGCTTTTAACAAAAACTGTGTTTTTTATTTTTAATCAAATCAACTTGAACACAATATGTGTATTGTTGAGGTCCATTTTGGAATATCAGGTAAGTTGTTCTTCTTTGTTCCCTACACTTGTAGTGTAACTCAACACAATATACCTTTAGTTGTTCCGCAGTAGCACCTGTTTTACCGACACGCTCACTGCCAGCCAGATCAACCAAGCTTAACTGTGGACACAGACAAAAGTCAGAGGTTATTCGTAATTTGCCTCCAAAACATTACAATAAAACATTTAACTCTCGCCTCTTTGTCAACCTAGGAGAGCAAAAGACCACAGCAAACTGTCATGGAATTTTACTGAGGCAATATTTACTGTTCCTAAGTTAATCTTTTGCCTCTCTTATTAACTCTTAAAGCCCTGAACAACGCTGTCAGCGTTCGGCAGTCATTCAGGCTTTGACTGAACAATGCTGTCAGCGTTACTCTAGTATTATCTCGTTTTGACTCAAGTATAAGTTTTATAATCAAAGGGAAATCACTCTATTTATTCACATGCCCCATGAAAGTGAAAGTAGAACGAAAACAACTGAAAATCTTGTGTTTTCTGTGCAGTTTTTTTGTTTGCCTTTTGGTGTTTTTCTTCAATCCTGTAAATCAGATGATTTTTGTTTACAAATATGGCTTCTGCTAGTTCATCTAGTGCACCTTTCCGAAGCCGTGCTCGACAATTGACAGCACGACAAGCCTTAGAACTCTGTACTGTTGAGGAAGGTTCTGATTTAGACGATGATGAACTGAGTGAATCTGATGATAATTTGTTTGATGATTTACCTATGGAAGACAGTGACGAGTTTGATAGATCTAGTGGTCCCAGTAGTGCAAAAATCTATTTTCATTAGTTCATTAGTTTATTGATGTTGATTTGAAACTGCATTTAATTCTTGCTATTTTGATGTATGATTTGTCTTTCTATCTCTATTCTGAAGCTTGTTATAAATATTTTAAAATAAGTTGTCTGCACGCATCCTAGACCAAAAAAAATCAGGAAAAATGAAGAAATAGTTCCGGCTTTTAAGAGTTAAAAGTTCTTAGATTTGACAAACTTTAACGGTACATTAACTCTATAACTGCTGACAGTTTTTTGTGAACTGATGAGGCTTTAAATGGGTATATAATAACATATCTGTTGTAGTTATTTCAAGTGTTGTTTATGCTAAAAACCCCAACAAACTATACGTTTCTGGAAAGGTGTTGAGTCACGCTTTTATGCTAAAAACAAAATAATTGAAAAATTCATGATGACATAGCCTTCACCCCTTCTTATGTTGGGATCCTTTGAAAAGTTTAGAGATATTCTCTTATCACTTAGATAATTTCATGACCTTTCCAGAAATGTATAGTTTGTTGGGGTTCTTATCAATTGTTAATGCTAAATTTATCTAAAGTCAAAAGCAATGATACTTTATTCCCGATACTGGATCACAAGATGGCTATGAGTAATACTATGACGACAGGAAGAAAATCACTATTTCCGAAGCAGGAGAGCAGCAGGTATTCTTCAATCCCCAGAGATGCGGAAAACAATAAAAACAGCTAGCAGTCAACGAAAAACTGGGCAGATTCATTCAATCAGTGTTATCTTCATAGATGTAAAAACATCTAAATATATAAGGCTGGCTTTCTTGAACTTTAACCCTTGTAAGGCTAACCTGCCGGCTGACCTCAATATGGGTCAATAATCCCGTTCCGCTGTGTACAAGGCTTTCACACGTGGCACCGATAGTTTTCTCCCCCGCTGATGAGGCTGCCGCGCTTGACCACGACGTACCTGTGATTATTGTGATTGGTTTTTTTTAATCTTCGTTGAGTAAGGTGACATAGCAGGCAATTCATTTTGTTATTTTTATTGTCATTGTGTTTAGATTGCATTGTTTACTAACAATAACATCAATAGCCATTGGTGCAACGACCCATCGAGCAATGTTCATCAACAGAGCAAGCCTCATAACAACAATAAACAAAAAGAAAAGACAGAAAGAAAGAAGAAAACGAACTATAACTGCCATAAGAGAGACGGAGAGAGATGAGGGAGGGATAGAAAGGAGAGAGAAAGAGGAAAGGAAACAAACAGGAGACATAAAGAGAACGAGGAAGATAAAGAAAGACGAATAGAGAGGACGGAGAAAATGAGAGAGAATGAGAGAGAGAGAGAGACAGACAGACAGACAGACAGAAAGAGAGATGAGGTAACATATTGAGCGGGAGGGGGGGGGGGGGAATGTGGCTGCATGGTCAGGCTTTACTTCAGTCATTCAATAATAGCGGGGCTGGCTGTGTCGAATTTTATGTTGTAGAGTTTCAATGAACAACGTTTATCTTTATTTCTAAAGGAATCATTTTCCTTCTCACATCTAAATAAAATGATGGAACTATAATACTAATACTAGGGTAAATTTCCAACCACCTTTAGCTAATCCCATGACCGAGTCCAATGTGCATAGGTAACACATTCCCATGATGAAAGAAACAGACCCCGGTTTATTGCTTTCACAAGTGTGTATCGCCCCAGCTGCGGCAACGCGCTCTATCACAGACCTAATACCTCTCCTAAGCTACATGCTTCTCATGCTTTTGAAAACTCTCTCCCTACCCTATGTCTATCACTAGTATCACCTCTCTTCTCCTTTACAATGACATGAGTGACCATCGTTTTGTATTCTTGGCTGTTCCCTTTCTACAGTTCAATAGAAATCCACCTCCTTCCAAACAGACCCCACCCCCATAATGCAATCCAGTGGTTTTCACATCTTCCCCCCACTTCTGGATGTAAGTCTCCCTCCTTAGGCCTTTCTATACAGTAGGAAGATAGACTCTTGTAGTTTCTAATGTCTATACACTTCAAAGAGCCTCTTTCTCTTGTCCAGATACCACATGTCATCATGACCATGTGAAATGGACCTGTTTGGGAGATCAAAGTTTCTTTGTTGCTGGTCGCTGAACTCAGATGAAAGCTTCAATTTTCCCTTGTACTTTCAACACTCTAATCTTTTCATTCTTATGTGAAAAAGAGGTGGAGATGTATTTTGACGTATGTGACGTTTGAAAATATAACCATAAACACAATGCTCCCCCTGATTATCAACCCTGAACATGGTTTTTTTCTATTGACTGATGGTCACGCCCTCCATTCAGGCTGACCATAGGTATGCAATGTGATTGGCCACTGATATCTTTTATTTATATCAATCAGTATTTTTTACTTGTAGGTGGAGCTTCTTACTAAAGTAATTGACATCTATCCAGAAATTGCGTCGGGTCATACGAAGATAAGAGTCTTTGGTTTTGTCCTCTTTGCAGAGGGTCCGCAGCCTGCATTTAAGATAGATCTCCTGTGTGTTATTATATCTCTTTATAAAAAAAATATCGAGTATGTGTTAGACTCAGAAATGAACTATCACTTTTACCCCTTTAGAATAATAGACTTTCTCTGTTTGGCGTGGGTGGGTTAATCAGCGTAATTGGTCAGAATAGATGCATTTCCAAAACTCGTCTTTGAGTGCACTGCAGTGCAGTTATACGGGACCCGCC
Source organism: Doris montereyensis (assembly GCA_037039925.1). Taxonomy (NCBI): domain Eukaryota; kingdom Metazoa; phylum Mollusca; class Gastropoda; order Nudibranchia; family Dorididae; genus Doris; species Doris montereyensis. The sequence goes on from JAXRKP010000019.1 coordinate 73,475, forward strand.
ACTAACGCTTTGTCTTGCTGAAAGGCAGGGAATGATGCAAATATACGGGACCAGCCAGTAGCGTAGGTGTGCTTAGAGTGACCAGCGGCATGCAAAACTACAAGACCCGCCTGAAAATAGTTAAGCATAGTATTTTTAGGAACCACTCCCTCCAAGATCACATTTTCTGCATGTGGGTTTATGGTCATCCAAGCACATCGCTAGTGATGCTTTGGTTGTAGGTCCACGAGAAAAAAGCTAGTGGACATGAAAAAATCAACGACATATTCTTTTTCTTTCTTTATTTACATATCACACTTTGAAATACTGATTCAGAGTAAAAAAAAAAAAACACCTTTTTTTTTAAAAAATAGACGGTTTAACAAGAAAGTTCTACAAACACCTCCTTATGCTTTTAGCTAAAACAAGTCATACTTTGCCTTTCAGAGAATTTCCAGTAGATTTGTTCACAGACTCCAACACAACACTTAGAATCAGATGTGACCTTGAACTTTCTGCATTCATCTCTGAAAAAGGAGATACAAAAATAAAATTTTAAGCAAATCTCTCAAAGTTAAAGCTTTTTATTATTAAAACAATTGTGAAACAGATACATAATATTCCAATAAAAAATGCATTTTTGTATACAAAGTTCCTACATTTCAAATGTTTGCTTGCTGTAAAACTATAAAATAAAAGTTGCACCTGAAACATTCTGCTACAATTGTTTAAAAATTTAGCCAGACATTTAAACTCAAACCTTGTTATACAACCCCCCCCCCCCCCTCCTTCCCATTATACTGCCATTTTCGCTTATCGCCAGCTTTTCACCTTTGTACTACACTACTTTTCACCTTTGTACTACACTACCTTGTTATATCGACATCCGCCAATTACTTGGCAGGAACATTCATTAACAAATATTTTAAAATTCAACTCATTAAACCCCCATTTCACCATCCACCAATGATTTGGCAGAAACGTCCATTATAAGTGTTGTAAAACTCAACTCCCTTATAATGCTACCATACATCACCGCCCCTTTCCCCGAAGTGATGCAAGTCAGCATAAGCAGATTCTATTTTGGCTTGGTCACAGATCATGGGGTCAAACACACACTACACACACTAACACATGCAAGAATCACTGCCATGTGTGTCTTAGTACACTCACACTTACAGAAATGATACATACTGACTCTAGTGACATAAGGCTTCTTCTGTATGAGAATAAGAGTACTGAGGGTTTGGAGACAATGTTTATCATCCATTGCTTAGGCCTAGGTCAGATGAATGAAAAGCAGCATCGACATTGGCCCAGATTGCTTCATCCTGACAATAGCTTGGCGAAGTAGGCATGGCTATGACTGGGTCCAGTTGAGTGGTGAGAATTAGGCTTCACAGCAGTGTTATAAAGGTCAAGACAGATTTATAGTCCGTATTCTCGCAGGACTTCATGACAGTACATTATCTACAGTCATAACCTAGGCTAATTCATTTCGAGTTAAGGGTGTTTCTGTCAATGTTTCTTTCTAGACTACATAAGAGACTGGGCGATCCTACTATTACTATGATATAATACTACAAATGCCTTATCACATGCAGAAAGCCTACATTGCCGTGTCAGTGATCGTTTTTCTTCTACTTGCTTAGTCAAATATTCGTTATCTCCCTCATGTACTGGAAAAAGAGTGTTTTCATTATAACACCATTCCCTTTATAACACCAAGTTACCGCTGGCACAACAGCTGACGGTATAACAAGGTTGGAGAGTACAATAAATGAAAATCATGTCCTACTTGTTGAAGCAGTGTGCCTGTTTTTTGACCCATCCTCAAATATGTCATTCAGCTGTTTGGACGTCTGTGCCAATTTGATTACGGCTCCGTGCACAAAGACCAGTCCTTTCTTGTCTTTTTTTATCTCCATCTTGTCCTGACAACCGAAGAAAGATGAGGCCATTTTAAAGTCGTTCATAAACTGCTTTTCAACTGCTTTACAATAAGTCTTTTTCTATTGCTTTAGTGGCGTCGAGGGCTGAGTGATTAGGCTGCCGGGCTGGGGATCATGAGATCCTGGGTTTGAATCCTGGCAATGCCAGGCCTGACATTGTGTTCCTTGGGAAAAACACTTCACATGCATTTTCCCCACTCGACCCAGGTGCAAAATGGGTACAAGCACTAGCTTGGGAGTAAAAACCTGCATCAGACTAGTGTCCTGTCCAGGAGGTGATTATTATCACCTGTTCCACTTCACACTATAGAAACCGGGATAAACTCCAGCTCTATAGGCCGTAATGGCCTTGAGGGAACTTTCACTTCTTTACTGCTTTACAGAAAACTGATTTTACCACGGCTTCCCAAAACCTCCCCCCCCCCCCCCCCCCCCCCACCGGCTTAAAGAAAAAAAATACTGACTTGAAAAATAACATGATTCAAAGACTATTTGCTGCCAATATTCTTTAAATTCTTGAACAGTGAGTGGAAAAAGAAATAGAGGAAAGTCAAGTCATGAATTTTTGAAAATAGCATATGAGAACCCAAATTTAAAAAAAAAATGAATTCCACAAAACTATAATACATATCGAAAAAAGCTCCTGATGTTTTTTTTCTTTCACCCACCCATCATTCATATTATTAAATTTCATGAAGATCCGTTGAGATTGAGAAATAAAAGATTAGATAGAAAATAATGAACAAAAAAAAACAATATTTTGAGAAAATCTTATTTTTCTCTTTTTTTCTGTTATTTGAATATAAACCTAAGAAAGAGTAGGATAATACTTTAAAACATCACAAAACCTTGAGAGGCTCACAAATACTTCTTATCGACACTGTTTCAACTGCCCTGGCTCCTTTTTACTCATGGCGATCTAAGACAATATTCACAACAATGCCTTAAAAGAGTTTCCTTTGGATCTATTGTGATGATCAAAATGAGCACCAACTTGCAGTGCTTTAGACAAAATTTCTGGCTTTTTTTTTAGTACAACAGCTGTATTGAAAGATAGGCCTGTATGGTTTCTAAAACATGTGTATAAATTCAAAGAATTGATACTGAGCTTCTTTTATGGTGTCATTGTGAAGGGAATGAGCAGCTCTACTACTAATATGATAGACTAGATTTGTTCTATTTTGGGCAAAAATGGCTTTTCCAGAATCCAACACCCAAATCTCGTCTGACATTCAAGCCTTGGCCTACATAGCAAAGAGGCAATATGCTACTAATAACTTACAAAACGCATCATCGCATTCTGTATCAAACTTGTAGAAAGGCCCTAAGATAACTTTCACCATAAACTAAAAAAAAATCCCACACCGACCTCGCCTGACGTTCCAGACTTGGCCAGCAAGTCAATCAATTTGTCGTTGTACAACTCCAACATGTACACAGTGACCGTCATGTCAAACTTTGACCTGGAATAAGAAACAATGAATGAAGGCGTTGAACAATCAATTTCCATAATGTTATCTTGACTCACAGCTGCACTAGCGATAATCTTGGCATGCATTGTTTTGATTACAGACTGAGCCAACGAACTCCCCCCCCCCCCCCACCACAGACAGAGCCACTGGTGACTGGGCATCTTGCTGAATACTGTTTACTGTTGTGGAAGTGCTAGACATTTAAATTGGTTTGCTAAAGATAAAAGATGAATTTATAATACTCTGTATCCTCACACAAGCTCAGGCTAATCGACTGTACATCATAATAATATATTCTCCAGCAATTAGCTGGTAGCTCAGTCGGTAGAGCATCTGATTACCACCCAGGAGGCCCACGTTTGATTCCCAGTCTGGAAAAAAATGTTTTCTGGCACTGCTGTTGACACAGCAGATAAATGAGCAGCTACGGTCTGTCCACATGTAGCAGAAGTAGCGGCAGCGTGAAAGAAATGGCAAACAACCACATTATGCCGTACACTCTACTCCTTATCTCCCTTTGTCCACCACCTTTGAGTAGTCGACTTAATTTACTTTTACTTTAGTTTATTCAAAGTCCTTCACTCTCTGGGGAGCATATACAGTACAGCAGTCTGTACAATGCTCCGTACTAACCTCTGACCTGACAAGATCATTCTCTACCTATAGCTGGACACACATTTATACCTGAGTGGAGTGAGGAAAGTAGAGTGAAGTGCCTTTCCTAAGAGTACAATGATGTGAAGAAAAAGACCTGGCGCAGACATGGGTTTTGAACCAATGCCATCATGATTACAGACTCACAACGCGATGGTTTTGCAATACCTCTTCAGATAAATCATGCCTTGTGGTTACTGAGTAATCAAAGTCAGCAACAAATTTTGGTCACAGACAACTTGTTCCTCAGCCTTAATTTCATAAAAGTGATTACAAGGAGAATACTATAGTTACATTACTTTTTTACAAAGCATTCAAAACAAATTCAGATATTGCACCATCTTCATTTTCAGTTATGCAATATTCAGTCTTTGAAATATCATCGTTCTTTCATGCTCTCTTTATATTTCTGTCTTGACTTTACATTTCCCATTTTATTCAATGATCCTGGTCCCCTCATCACTATCTCTTTCTCTCAAACAACATATTCCATACTTGTTCTCCTCAACCATTTCAAAGATGCGGTCAAAGGCCCGCGGAGCAATTCCAGGGTATGCTCTCTTTGAGTCGCCAATCATCGTAAAGGTTTTACCCGATCCCGTCTGGCCATAGGCAAAGATACAGACATTGTAGCCGTCAACGGCCGATTGGATTAGATTCTGAAAGTATTTCAAACATTAAAAAACTATTATCACATATGGAAAAATACAAAATGCATGTATACATATAAACAGCTAAATAACACATGTGTAGACAGATGATGATTGAAATGAATAAAATAAAATTTGAGTTTTGTGTAGAGTCCAGCGCTAAGGAATCTGGCTTCTGTGTTAAGAAGCTCAGGAGTTGTATGTTTACCTTCCTTTACCTTCCTTTCATCACATTGTTTTTTTTATTGAAACATGTTCCATTTTGTTTTTCCTTTCATAATATTGTTTTTTTTACTATATCATGTGTTTAAAAACAAGAAATTTTGTTTTGTTTTGTTATGACACAGGTTTGTTCAGCGTTGTGGAGTCACTGAATTCTTGATGAGCTTTCAATGAATGAGGGGGATTTTTTCATGAGGGTTAAGGGGGAGGGGTGTTTGTTTCTGTTTGTTTTTGAGTTTTTTCCTATTGAAAGGCTCTTCCCCTCTTTATACAAGCAAATATTGATTAAAAACATGAGGTACTTTAAATACAGCTCAATTGAGACAAAGGAAAACAACTCTAGACGTCCTTTCCACCGCTGGTCAAAATGGCAATCACGTCAAAATTGTTCACAGCCGAATAATAGTTCCATCATAGTACCATTCATTGAATTTTTTGCTCATCATTTAAAAAGAATGTCACGTTTACTGTTTCATTAAGTCAAAACTTACGCAGTCGTTAAAGTTTGACTTTCATTGGTATTTCCTTTTAAACGTCTCATTGACATTGGTATTTTTTAAAAACTCGTAACTTTTAATTGGTATTTTTAAAACTGAGTCATATTGGTATTTTTAAAAGAATGGCAAATTGGTATTTTATAAAAATCTGATACAATGGTCTCATGCACACACTTGACTTACGTTAGTATCTTCAAAGATTTGCTCTGTGTGCTATTCTCCATAAAAATCTGATCATACTGAAACTCCTTCAAGCCACGCTGCTAATTCACAGACAAAGTGTATTCATCCATGGACGTCAACACGGAGAAATTTCCCTGAAATACAGACATGGTCAGGGGAAAAAGTAATAAATACACGCTTTCATCAAAATGGTAGCGACATCATAATATCTAAAATTACAAATACATTTTCAGGATAATAAAATAATGCTTATAATTTGAGAAAGTTTTTTTGTTTGTTTTTTGTTGTTGTGTTAATCATATATTTAACGAATGTCGTCTTACGACTAATACTTAAAAAAGAAAAGAAAAAAAGCAAACAATTCAGACACTCACATTGGAGTTTTTAAATTTTTTTTAATTTACCCAGTCCATCACATGCAATGATCTGACGTGTGAATTAAGAGGGAAAAAGCCTAGATGAAAGATAAGTGAAAACATGAAAGGAAAGAAGCAGATTCTACCCGTAGCACCTGCCAACCATTCACCCTACAACGAATGTTAATAGAAAGACAAAAAGATGACAACAAGACGTACTCTGTCTCTTTCTCCGTGCTGCTGAGAGGCCTAGCCCTGCAGTAGACTCGTATCTTGCCCTTCATGTCCTCAACGATGTTGTAGTATTTCTTCCTCAGAACCTGACGACAAACATTTATCAAAATCAATGAGAAAGAGAAAGATGAAAATAAAAATACGTATGGATATATAGGTTGTATCCCGTACAAGGGCAGGCTCACCAACTGTACAGTATTTTTCCTCCAGTACACACATTCATCGAAATCTTATCTCAACTCCTTGGGGAGCATGGGGTATAGCAGCCCATCAGGCACATCTTACTAACACTCTTACAAGATCTTTCTCTACCCTTTTTTCCTATAACTCGATACTCATTCACATTTGAGTCAAGTGAGAAAAGCAGAGTGACGAGCTTTTCCTAAGAGGGCGGTGTGAAAATAAAACGTGGGCCAGCCATCGGGCTTTGAAACAGTGTCATGTAATTTACAAACCATCAACACAATGCCTCATGCATTGAGAAACGTTGACCTGAAAAAGACACGAGAATGAAGTCAAATCTTTTCACTCACAATTTTCCCAGTGTTGTATTCTCACTAAGGGCCAACACTAAAAAGTCAGGGCAACATTTAAATGCAAGATTTGTCAAGGTTTTCTTGAAAGTGTTGTGCCAAAAAGACAGTAAAATTAAGTATACATTCAGATGAACAGATTGGTTGGGTAGATATATAGATAGATAAAGGAATATAACGATAGATAGATAGAGAGATACATAGATAGACAGAAAGATAGATAGATGGATATAAGATAGATATAAGATAGATAGATGGATAGAAGACAGATATAAGAGAGATAGAAAGATAGATAGATAGATAGATAGATAGATAGATAGATATAGATAGATAGATAGATAGATAAATAGATAGATAGATAGATAGATAGATAGATAGATAGATAGATAGACAGACAGACACATACATACATACATACATACATACATACATACATACATACATACATACATACATACATACATACATACATACATACATACATACATAGACAGAAAGAGATATATAAATAGATAGGCACAGAGAGAGAGAGAGAGAGAGAGAGAGAGAGAGAGAGAGAGAGAGAGAGAGAGAGAGAGAGAGAGAGAGAGAGAGAGAGAGAGAGAGAGAGAGAGAGAGAGAGAGAGAGAGAGAGAGAGAGAGAGAGAGAGAGACAGACAGAGAGACAGACAGAGAGAGAGAGAGAGAGAGAGAGAGACAGACAGACAGACAGAGAGAGAGAGAAGAAAGAGAGAGACAGACAGACAGAGAGAGAAAGGGAGGGGGAGAGAGAGGGGGGGAGAGAGAGAAGGGGGAGAGGGAGAGAGGGAGGGAGGAAGGGATGAAGGGGGAGAGAGAGAGAGAGAGAGAGAGAGAGAGAGAGAGGGAGGGGGAGGGAGGGAGGGAGGGATGGAGAGAGGAGGGAGGGAGGGAGGGAGAGAGAGAGAGAGAGAAATAGTTCCTTATCACCATAAAACATCACTTGGAATGTCAACATGGAAACCAAACTGTACCCGTTCACTGTTGAAGTTTTCAGTCAGAACTTTGTTTTCATCCAAAAGTTTCTTGTTATCCTTCTCCAGCTCCTTGACTTTATCGGCAGCTGCGACACCTTCTTTGGCAGAAATACCAAGGGCACCTAATTCAGCTGTCAGTCTTCCAATCTCAGCATCCTTCTGGTTAACTCCCTTCACACAGAAAACAAAAAAATTTAGCTTATGCAAGGTTGTCCTGCTCCTATCCCAATATGTAATGCACTGCACAATTTCAATAGTAAATGGCATGATTTTAAAGCTACATGCAGTAATGACGTTAATGAATGAATCACATTCTACCAGACATGTCCATTTATCTTATGGACATGAACACAACTTGCCACAGAGTTCAAGTAACACATCTTACGAAGAGACCCCACATTTCCGCTAATTCTACTTCATAGAAGATATAAATAGAATCTACATACAAGCAATCGCAAAACAACCTAAAAAAAATTCTTCAAGGCCATTGTAGCCCGTAGAGCCGGAGTTAAACCCGGTTTCTATAGCACAAAGGGAAACAGGTGATAATAATTACTTCCTAGACAGAACGTTAATCTGATGCAGGTTTTACTCTCAAGCTAGTGCTTGTGCCCATTTGCACCTGGGTTGAGTGGGGGGGGGGGGAAAATGTGTGTTAAGTGTCTTTCCCAAGGAACACAACATCACAACTAGCTTGCTAGGATTTGAACCCGGGACCTAATAATACAAAATCCGGCAGCCTAGCCACTCGGCAACCGACATTACAGAATAATCCAATGACGCACTTTTTTTGTCTCTTTTGTCGGTCAAAGTCAGCTGAACGATAAATTACATAGATTGATATGGCTCCAACTTGATGTTTTGGCTGGCAAGAGTTCACAAGTTTCAAGTATGCCTGAAAGGCATAAATTTAATTTTCCTTGGAAATGTGTGCAGAGGAAAACAAGATAGATAAACAGAAAACAGCTGAGGCAAGGGCTGGGCACACACTATCCAACCAATACTTCAAATGAATCGCTATGCAAGGAAAATACAAGGAAACTGCACTCTCAATCCAAATCCTAGAGAAGAAGGGGGGAGCTTATTCTGACACATCTTAAGAAGAGACTCCTGACATTCCCGTGAACAAAGCAATGGCATTCTACTTCACAGAAAAACGACAAAAGACAAAGAGGGCGGCCTACAACTACACTCCCAGTCACCCTGAATAACAATCTAGAGAGAATAAAAAAAGCAGTACAATTAAACTAACATCACACAACAATCTGGAAAGACTTAGAGTGAATTGCCATGGATAGGAAAGTACGGTTGGCTTTCACCAGTGAAATCAAGAGAAACAGATGAGGCTGCGGTCTGATGACCTTGATAGTGGAAAGCCCTAAGTGAGAAAGTCACATCTGTACTAAAAGTTGAATCAATACCATGCAAAAGGATGAGGTTCCGTTGTATCAATGAGAGAACCACAGAGAGTGAAATCTTTGATCTGAGTTTTCTATAAAGAATGTCTAGCCTCATTAGAACCATGTTAACCTCGGGTTGTGATATATATATATATATATATATCTTCCATGAACCTAATGGAATCAAGATTTGAACATGAACACAAGGATAGTATGAATGGAAGAAGAATTTCAGGATTTTTATAAAGATAAACTCCAGATCTGTCAGGTTGACCTCCAACCTTTCTACTAAACCGACGTAATTTGTTTTTACCTTTTGCAATGACACACTTCCCCTTCTTTCAACTTGAGGTTTTCGTTGAGTTTCAAATTTTTGGTTCTCTCCATGTCATAGCGCTTCTCCAGCTCTTTCAAAATCTTCTCATGACGCAACTGAGTCTTTTTTCTGTCGACAAATCATAAAAATGCGATATGAAATACCCGTCAACGCAGAAACACTTATTACTAAAGATAATATGCATCTTAGGTAATTGTCTAGTAACTGCCGCCAAAAACTTTTTTTTTTAAAATCGGCTTATATATGTAATTTTTAATCACCCCAGTAGTGATATTTTCCTTGGTAAATGAATCAAGTGTAGCTATGTTCTATCAAACAAATGTAGCTCTGTTGTATGAAATAAATGTAGCTATGATCCACGGTAAATGAAACAATTGTAGCTATGTTCTATCAAACTAATGTGGCTATGATCCACGGTAAATGAAATAAATGTAGCTATGATCCATGATAAATGAAACAAATGTAGCTATGATCATGGTAAAAGAAACAATTGTAGCTATGTTCTATCAAACAAATGTAGCTATGATCCACGGTAAATGAAACAAATGTAGCTATGATCCATGGTAAATGAAACAATTGTAGCTATATTCTATCAAACAAATGCAGCTATGATCCATGGTAAATTAAACAAATGTAGCTATGATCCATGGTAAAAGAAACAAATGTAGGTATGTTCTATCAAACAAATGTAGCTATGATCCATGGTAAAGGAAACAAATATAGCTATGTTCTATCCAAAAAAAAATCAAACATATTCTATCAAAAAGAGTTCTATCAAACAGATGTAGCTATGTTCTATCAAACAAATGTAGCTATGTTCTATCAAACAAAGCTATGTTCTATCAAAAATGTTCTATGTTCTATCAAACAAATGTAGCTATGTTCTATCAAATAAATGTAGCTATGTTCTATCAAAAAATGTAGCTATGTTCTATCAAACATATGTAGCTATGTTCTATCAAACAAATGTAGCTATGTTCTATCAAACAAATGTAGCTATGTTCTATCAAACAAATGTAGCTATGTTCTATCAAACAAATGTAGCTATGTTCTATCAAACAAATGTAGCTATGTTCTATCAAACAAATGTAGCTATGTTCTATCAAACAAATGTAGCTATGTTCTATCAAACAAATGTAGCTAAATCAAACAAAATATAGCTATGTTCTATCAAACAAATGTATTATATGATCAAACAAATGTATAAATAAATGAAACAAATGTAGCTATGTTTTATCAAACAAATGTATCTATGATCCATGGTTAATGAAACAAATGTATCTATGATCCATGGTAAATGAAACAAATGTAACTGTGATCCATGGTAAATGAAACAAATATAGCTATGTTCTATCAAACAAATGTAGCTATGATCCATGATAAATTAAACAAATGTAGCTATGTTCTATCAAACAAATGTAGCTATGATCCATGGTTAATGAAACAAATGTAGCTATGTTCTATGAAACAAATGTAGTTATGATCCACAGTAACTAAAACAAATGTAGCTATGATCCATGGTTAATGAAACAAATGTAGAAGCTATGTTCTATCAAACAAATGTAGCTATGATGTTTAATGAAAACAAATGTAGCTGTTCTATGAAACAAATGTAGTTAGATCCACAGTAATGTTCCACGTTCTTTGGAACAAATGTAGCTGTATTTATGAAAACAAATGTCACGTTAAATGAAACAAATGAAGCCATGTTCCATGGTAAATGAAACAAATGTAGCTACATCCCTCAGTAAATGAAACAAAATGTAGCAATGTTTGCATGAAACAAATGTAGCTATGTTCTATGAAACAAATGTAGCTATATTCTATAATGTAGCTATGTTCTATGAAACAAATGTAACTATGTCCTATAGAAAAATGAAGCTTATATTCCACAATAAATTAATCCAATATCCTCTCAATACCACGTCAGAAGCACTGCTCCGCTCCCACAAAAGCAGCGCCACCAACAGTTACTTCCCTTTCCAATTGCTTGATGCGAGCGCTTCAGCTCGTGGTTTTCTTTTCAGTGTTGCAACATCTCCACGACCTGCACCAATATCTCCGACTTGAGTTTTTTGCTGATGGGTTTCGGAAAGAAAGAGGTTGAAAAGAATAGATTAGCTAAAAAATTCAGGCAGACATTGAAGATAAACTGTAGACTCCCTCCTGCCACTGTCTACAGCTAATGATGTGAGCAACGTGCCATTACTGATACACCTAGACACAAGCAAATCTCTTAACTTAATTTATCAACGATCATAAGGTGAGATGTTTGTTTGATTTGATTTACCCACATCTACAACTAAGATAATCTCTAGGTTTTTGGTAGGGCTTTTAAACTTTGCCCAGACTGCCCTGTAAACAGCCAAGAGATCTTTAACGTGCACAGAGTGTTGTGATCTGCACACAGGACCTCTTTTTTTATTATCCGTCTCCGATGGGACTAGGTGTCGATCCACCTACCTGGACCAGTGGGGTAGACTTTGTTCAAAAAACTTGAGAACCTTTTTCAACCGTTGGCGAGGCTTAAACCCACCACCTTTTGGTTCAAAGGCTGACACCTTGCCTCTGGACTACCAAGGCCCCCATATGGTGAGATAATGATCTATTAAAGGAAAAATTTTGTCTAACAAAATCAAAAATGAAGTTATTTTATTTAGGTTCTTAATACCATTAACTTTGAAGAGCAAAATAAAAAAAAAAAAATGTTTAATTTTTGTACATCTGTATTTCTCTTTGGTCTTGTGACTCACCCTTGTTGGTTTGCCAGGTTCTTTGCGACTCAAGAGTTTTGTCAAGTCACGACAGCTTCATCTTTTTTCCTTCCTAGCAATCTTCAATTTCCTGTGACATTTCAATAAATAAAATACAAATGGTATGAGCCATAAGTTTTGTGTGAATAAAAAAATGGTTAAATTCGGTGTGAAGTCAATACTGGGTGGCCCGAAAAAAAAAGGTTAAATCAAAGAAACATCAATAAAATTGTGAGGCATAAAAATACAACAAACTAACCTGTAGCACTATTTGCTTTATCAATGCCCAATGTCAATGTATGTCAAGCAAATCTATCTTGTAGCTCTGTCTGCTTTATCAATGCAATGTCAACTAATGTCAAGCAAACCTATCTGTAGCTCTGTCTGCTTTATCAATGCAATGTCAACTTATGACAAGCAAACCTACCTTTAGCTCTGTCTGCTTTATCAATGCAATGTCAACTAATGTCAAGCAAATCTATCTGTAGCTCTGTCTGCTTTATCAATGCAATGTCAACTAATGTCAAGCAAACCTATCTGTAGCTCTGTCTGCTTTATCAATGCAATGTTAACTTATGACAAGCAAACCTACCTTTAGCTCTGTCTGCTTTTATCAATGCAATGTCAACTAATGTCAAGCAAACCTACCTGTAGCTCTGTCTGCTTTATCAATGCAATGTCAACTTATGTCCAGCAAACCTATCTGTAGCCCTGTCTGCTTTATCAATGTAATGTCAACTTATGAAAAGCAAACCTACCTGTAGCTCTGTCTGCTTTATCAATGCAATGTCAATGTATGTGAAGCTCTATTTACTTTGTCAATGTAACATCAACTTATGTCAACCAAACCGACTAGCAGCTCTGTTTGCTTTATCAATGCAATGCCAACGTATGTCAACAAACCAATCTGTATTTCTATTTGTTTTATCGATGCAATGTCAATGTCTGTCAAGCGAACCAACCTGTAGCTCTGTTTGCTTGACTTTCTCTGCCTGCACGTTATCTTCACTCAATTGGAGTTTGCGATTCAGATCGGACAACTGGGCAGCCACTCCTGCTTGTGCCACTGTTACAGTTGATTTTTCTTGTTCCAGCATAGCCTAGACATCGAAAATTTTCATGTGAAATACATTGTTTTCTTTTAAAAGTTCCATTGTTGTATTATGACGTAGCCAAATAGAAATCTCTTGTGAAACAATGTAAACTCCAATTTTAAGCAAAGTCTATAATCAATGGAGGCATTGTAGCTGAACCGTAGTGTTGTGAGCTTGTAATCATGACGACACTGGTTCAAACCCATCGCTGGCACACGTGGGTTTTTTTCACAACATTGTACTCTTAGGAAAGGTAATCCATTCTACTTTCCTTACTTGACTCAGGTGTGAATGTGTATCCAGCTATAGATAGAGAAAGATCTTGTCAGGATGCTTGTACGGAAAGCCTCACAGGCTGTGATATGTACTGTATGCTCCCAAAGAGTTGAGAAGGACTTTGAATGAAATGGCCTGCTGGGGGATAAATGATGTACAGTCGTTGAGCCTGCATTTATGCGGGGATACAGATTTATAAAGCCATCTTTATCAAACTGAAAAATCTTTTAAGCCATCATGTGGAAATCAATATGTATGTAAACATAATCAATTTTCCTTCTTATCACAATAATACATGTATAATGAATCTTAATGACACACAAAATCTGTCTGTCCAACACTTAAAAATTAACCAGATTGTCTTACAATTTTATTTTGGAGATTCTTGATTTCTTTGGCCGTGTCGACCGGCACTCCCTTTCAGTCTCTCTTCCTCTAGCTCGTCATTCCGTCCTTCAGCCTTTTAATTTCCTGAATAAAATGAATGAAAATGCAATGAGTGCTTCAAATTAAAAACAAAACAACAACAAAACTCTGATAACGCAAGCACTAGAATATCAATTCTATTACTCTCAGTGATAAATGTATACATTCTTAATAGTTCAATGTGGGTTTGATGACTTAGGGTTACGTCGCTGGATTTGGGATCATGAGGTCCTGGTTTCGACGCTGTGTTCCTTGGGAAAGACACTTGACATGCATTTCCCCCACACTCCCCCCCCCCCAATTGTATGATACATAGGGTTAAATTGTATGATACATAGGGTTGAATTGTATGATACATAGGGTTGAATTGCATGATATATAGGTTGAATTGTATGATATGTAGGGTTGAATTGCATGATATATAGGGGTTGAATTGTATGATACATAGGGTTGAATTGCATGATATATAGGTTTAAATTGTATGATACATAGGCTTAAATTGTATGATACATAGGATTTTAATTGTATGATACATAGGGTTAAATTGTATGATATATAGGGTTAAATGGTATTATATAGAGGGTTAAATTGTATGATACATAGGGTTTAATTGTATGATACATAGGGTTTTAATTGTATGATACATAGGGTTGAATTGTATGATATATAGGGTTAAATTGTATGAAATATGTATGATACATAGGGTTGAACATGATATATAGGGTAGAATTGCATGGTATGTAGGGTTGAATTGTATGATATGTAGGGTTGAATTGCATATGTAGGGTTGAATTGTATGATATGCAGGGTTGAATTATATGATACATAGGGTTGAATTGTATGATATTTATAGTTGAATTCTTTGATATGTAGGGTTGAGTTGCATGATATGTATGGTTGAATTTCATATGTAGGGTTGAATTATATGATATGTAGGGTTGAATTGATGATATGTAGGGTTGAATTGTATGATATGTAGGGTTGAATTGTATGATATGTAGGGTTGAATTGTATGATACATAGGGTTGAATTATATGATATGTAGGGTTGAATTGTATGATATGTAGGGTTGAATTGTATGATATGTAGGGTTGAAATATGTAGGGTTGAATTATATGATATGTAGATTGAATTGTATGATATGTAGGGTTGAATTGTATGATACATAGGGTTGAATTGTATGATATATATGGTATGTAGGGTTGAATTGTATGATATGTAGGGTTGAATTGTATGATACATAGGGTTGAATTGTATGATATGTAGGGTTGAATTGTATGGTATGTAGGGTTGAATTGTATGGTATGTAGGGTTGAATTGTATGATATGTAGGGTTGAATCATATGTAGGGTTGAATTATATGATATGTAGGGTTGAATTGTATGATATGTAGGGTTGAATTATATGATATTAGGGTTGAATTGATGATATTTAGGGTTGAATTGTATGATATGTAGGGTTGAATTGTATGATATGTAGGGTTGAATTGTATGATATGTAGGGTTGAATTGTATGATATGTAGGGTTGAATTATATGATATGTAGGGTTGAATTGTATGATATGTAGGGTTGAATTGTATGATATGTAGGGTTGAATTGTATGATATGTAGGGTTGAATCGCATATGTAGGGTTGAATTATATGATATGTAGGGTTGAATTGTATGATATGTAGGGTTGAATTGTATATGTAGGGTTGAATTGTATGATATGTAGGGTTGAATTGTATGATATGTAGGGTTGAATTGTATGATATGTAGGGTTGAATTGTATGATATGTAGGGTTGAATTGTTTATTAGGGTTGAATTGTATGATATGTAGGGTTGGGGTATGATATGTAGGGTTGAATTGTATATGTAGGGTTGAATTATATGATATGTAGGGTTGAATTGTATGATATGTAGGGTTGAATTGTATGATGAATGTAGGGTTGAATTGTATGATATGTAGGGTTGAAATCGCATATGTAGGGTTGAATTATATGATATGTAGGGTTGAATTGTATGATATGGGTTGAATTGTATGATATGTAGGGTTGAATTGTATGATATGTAGGGTTGAATTGTATGATATGTAGGGTTGAATTGTATATGATAGGGTTGAATTGTATATATGTAGGGTTGAATTGTATGATACGTAGGGTTGAATTGCATGATATGCAGGGTTGAATTGTATGATACGTAGGGTTTTTTACATAATAAGCAGGATGTAGAGTTGTATGATATGTAGGGTTAAATTGTATGTTATGTACAGTTACCACAAGGTGTACATTATACGCGTTCAATATGTGTACATATATATGAGTGTTGTTTCTAATCCTGTTTACCTCATCTCGTGCCAAAATCTTTGCCTCCAAGGTTGATTTGTAGATTTCCATTTTTGAATCTATCTCAGCTCTCTCATTGGTCAGTGTTTCGTTCACCATCTCAAGCTGTTGCTGCATGTTCTCCAGTTCAGTTTTTGTGTTGTCGTGAGCTGCACGCTCCTGTAGCAAAGCTGCATTAGCCACATCTAGATCTTCACTATCCACCTTACAAACAAAACAAAGCATAAGTAATAGAAGTATTACAGTAAACTGATAAAAGATAAAAGAAATAGGTGGGGTCTATAAGTCTGTATCTCTGCACAAATGCAAAAGCTCATCAACTTTACATCATGCATCTCCCAACAGGCTAATTCATGTAAAGCATAAAGAGGGATCTATAGCCTGTATCGCTGCCTGACTGAATGTTCGAATGACTGCATGTTCGAATGATTGAATGTCTGAATGAATGAATGTCCAAATGAATGAATGTCTGAATAAATGAATGTCCCAATAACTGAATATCCCAATAACTGAATGTCTGAATGATTGAATGCCTGATTGTCCAAATATCTGAATGTCGGATTGTCTGGCCGTCTGAGTGTCTGAATATCTGAATGTCCCACTGTCTAAATGTCCAGCTGATTGAAGATCTGGATGTCTGAATGACAGACTGTCTGATAACTGAATGTCCAAAGGAATGAATGTATGAATGAATGAATGTCCCAATGACTGAATGTTTGAATGACTGAATATCTGAATGAATGAACGTCTGCATGACTGAATGTCTGAATACTGAATGACTAAATATCTGAATGAATGAATGACCAAATCAATGAATATATAAATGACTGAATGTCTGAATGACTGAATCTCCCAATGACTGGCTGTCCAAATAGCTGAATATCTGAATGAATGAGTGTCTGAATGACTAAATGTCAAAATGCCTGAATGAATGAATGTCCAAACGAATGAATGTCCCAATGACTGAATGACTGGATGTCTGAATAACTAAGCATCTGAATGACTCACCTTTCTCCATCTCCTGTACTGACTGCAGCTCCAGCAAGAGACAGGTGTGCAATTTGAGCTTTGAGATCTTCAACTTCGCTTTGTTTGATTTCAAGCTCTGTGACAACACTGGGATCAGGGACTGTCACCTGAGAGAAGACCACAAACCGTTACTTGCATGAATTGCATACATCAATACAGTTTCCATCTACTTTATCCTGAGGGAAGACAAAGAACAATTACTTGGATGATTGCATACGTTAAAATAGTTTCCGTACAAAAACAGAGGCACCATGTCTGGAAGATTAAGCGGCCGTGTGACTAACATAAACAATATGATGACTACACGAAGTACCTTATGGGGCGTTAAACAAAAAACCTATCTTCAGTCTTATAAGCGCAAAAATTCAAATCTTCTTTACAGTATGACAGAATATGGCATAATAATACCTTACAGTTTCTCATTACTGGTGGTTTTCCATTGGTATGTGAATTGCTGACACACAAAGCCAAATTTCAATTTCCAAGTTGCTACAAGCCTTACCTCCACCACCTGAATTTCCGGCTCCTGAATGCCAGCCGTCGCTACTGCACCCTCTGGTGGTGGGGGAACCTGGCCTGCATTTAATTTAGTCAGTGTCTCTTTCTGTTGATCAAGAGCAGTGACCATCTGAGACACTTCAGCTTGTTGTATATAAAGTTCTTTCACAGAGTCTGATCTGTTAGGAAAATAAGATTAAAAAAACCCAACTTATTGCTAGTCTTTAATATCAAATCCACACTACACGATGGACAAAGCAAGATCGACATTTTAACAAGAAAGTGGAAGGATCATTGACTCCTGTGTCTGAGTTGTGAACTAATATCATCATTAGAAGATTTCCTCAGCAATAGAAATTGGTCTTTTTTTTCTTTTAACTTAATGTCTTCATAAGAAGAGTTCCTCAGCAATAGAAATTGGCCTTTTTTTCTCTTTTAACTTAATGTCTTCATAAGAACAGTTCCTCAGGAATAGAAACAAATTTGTTTTCTCTTTTAACTTCATGTCTTCATAGAAGAGTTCCTCCGGTGTAGGAGTTTGTGTTTGCTCCCTTTTAACTCATAAGCCTTCATTAGAAGATTACTTCAGGTAAAGAAGTCGGTCTCTGTTCTGCTTTTAACTTAGTGTCTTCCTTTCTTGGTGAACTG
The DNA here is from genome assembly GCA_037039925.1 of Doris montereyensis. NCBI lineage: Eukaryota > Metazoa > Mollusca > Gastropoda > Nudibranchia > Dorididae > Doris > Doris montereyensis. The sequence continues at coordinate 91,989 of JAXRKP010000019.1, forward strand.
CATGGTAGAGATAACTGTGTGTCGCGTGTGTCACAGAACATGAACGCAAGACGAGGTATTTTATCATTTTCAGGCGTATGACATATTCAAAAATTGAAATCTTGAGCTGTTCTAACGTCTAATGATTCCTCCTCAAATGACATATTATTTCTTAAGGCATGAGCAGACCTATTCATAAAGGAATATAATCAGGCCTCTGGGGCAAGTAAGAGCTGGTAGAAAAGAAATTACAAAAATAAACAACAACCCAATCCCTGTGCCCTTTATATGTACAAAAAATGCATACTATAGTATTGCTATTTTATGAAACCATCATAGTAATAGACATACAAGTATTTTTCAAATGCAATTTTCTGCATTTCCTAAAGTTATATAACATTAATTACTGAGAAACAATTTCAAGGAAAATATCAAAAATTCAAATACGTACTTGTCACTCTCCAACGGTTTGCGGCCGTTTTCTTCTTGAAGGCATCTTCCCAGGTTTTGACCTCTTTGTCCAGTCGGTTTTGTTCATCTTGCATCATGGCCTGGTCATCGGCAAGTTTGTTCACTTGTGTCTACAGGTCATGGAATACAAAAGAGGAAGTATTGTAAGTAAAGCTCTTTCATAGAGCTGGAGCTTATCCTGGTTTCTATAGAAAGATGTTGAACAGGTGATAATAGTCACCATCTGGACAAGACACTAGTCTGTTGCAGTTTTTACTCCCAAGCTGTTGCTGGCACCTACCTGTATCTGTGGAAAATATGTCTTAAATGACTTTCTCAAGGAACACAACATTACACCTAGGATTCAAACCCAGGACCTAATGATCTGAAGTTTGGCAAATTTACCACTAGGCCACACACAAAAAGTAAGACACATAAACATTCTACAGAAATGAGCATTTCATAAAATTAAAGATATTCTGTAAAAACGGGAAATCTTTTCAGAAATAATCAAAATGCTGTTAAATGTTTTTATATCTGCAGCAATGGAAGGGGTCATTTCCATAGTGTGCCTAAGTCACAATTTACGTCATTTAGAGAAAAATGCCAAAAACCATGGACTTTGGCACTGTTGGCTTTGATAATTCCAAGTTTCAAATGGCTGAAAACGTGATGTATTTTCATCCTTTCATTTTCACACTTTTCAGGAAGTATGATTTCCATTTATTCCCTAGGATGATCTCTCTGTCTCGTTTTTCACGAAAATGGACATAGGCGCACTATGGAACTGGCCCCTTCAAATGAAAACAGAATACTGAAATGCTAAAAGCAAATCACCCTCTGAGGTACACCATTTTCTTGTTTTCTCTTCACATTCAATAAAAATTAAATTGAACTTGAACATATCTTTTGCGTTCCACACTTCCACCATGTGGATCTTACCTGTGCTGCGGCCTTAGTTTCAGTGTCGGGAACAACGATCAAAGCCAAAGCCTTATACTGATTTTCCAGCAGAGCAAATCTGGCGGCCAAGTCAACGCTGGTGCCCAGTTGTTGGCGAAGGACATCATTGGTCGCACCTAGCTCCGCATTCTCCTGTTGATAGAAAACTTCTTTGAGTTTTGCTTCAGTCTTTTATTTTTCTTCTTAAGTAATGTACATCAGACATTAGGCAAATTTGCGTCATGTGTGAGATAGATAGAAAGAGAGAGAGAGAGAGAGAGAGAGAGAGAGAGAGAGAGAGAGAGAGAGAGAGAGAGAGAGAGAGAGAGAGAGAGAGAGAGAGAGAGAGAGAGAGAGAGAGAGAGAGAGAGAGAGAGAGAGAGAGAAAGGAGGGAGGGAGGGAGGGAGAGAGAGAGAGAGAGAGAGAGAGAGAGAGAGAGTGAGAGAGAGAGTGAGAGAGAGAGAGAGAGAGAGAGAGAGAGAGAGAGAGAGAGAGAGAGAGAGAGAGAGAGAGAGAGAGAGAGAGAGAGAGAGAGAGACAGAGAGAGAGAGACAGAGAGAGAGAGAGAGAGAGAGAGAGAGAGAGAGAGAGATGCAGACAGTCAGAGAAGGAGAGAAAAATAGAAAGAGAGATAAAGAGAGGGAGAGAAACAAACTGCCCTTGTTCCACTCCCTTTCATCTACACTTTGTAACTCTAGTAGCCAGCTACAGTTTGTAACTCAAGCAGCAATGATATTAAACAGCAATAACAGTAATTCAGTCCAGCATTTCTGCAATAATAAATCATCGTACACACATACATACACACACACACACCCGTTTCAACAGCGTTATCTCTTCTTGCAGCTTGTGAACTTGATCCCTCCAATATTTCCGATCTTCCTCGTCGTCTCCATCCTTTATGGGAATAGGGACAGCTGCTAGCAAAGGAACTGTTTCTGTCGTCTGAAATTGATTCACAGACAGCAAAATCAAAACACTATTAATCACTTCCAAGCTACACAATATGTGGTGTGTGCGCAATATTACAATACATCTCGACATGGTACACAGTGCGTTCTACATTACCATCTTACTTTACTAGCGACTTAAGTAGTCTTTTAATGTGCCACCAAATGTCGCAAAAGTTAGTTCATGTAGAAAGAACTAAAAACAATCAAGAGAAAATATCATAACAATAGTATACTTTTTGTTGTGGATGCAAAACAAAAAAAAAAAAAATGTTTAAAATTCAAACTTAATCAAGCCTATGAAAATGAAAACTGCTCAAACAATTATTTTATAAACAAATTGTTGCTAACTGGTTGTAATGTCACCATGAGCACTGCAAATGTCTGCTTTCACAGACATACAAAAGACTCTATTCGATACTCTTCTACTTCTACGTAAGATGAAAGAGACTTACTGTTGTAGAAGAAGTTGGCTCTCCACCACGGTCTTTCAACATGGAAAGTTCTTCCTTCAGAGCCTGTGTTTGAACATGAAATAGCCAACGTAAAATAATCTGTACACATCTTTGTTTAACTCGTTTTTGAGTTAAAATTTGCATCCACCATCTCAGGTGAATTATGAGGTATAACAAAATTTTGATGACAGGAAAGAAGTAGGACTTATCAGTACCGCTCAACTACTAAATTTAGCGCATCCACCATATGTCTTGATCTCAGGGTGAATTATGAGGAAATAACAAAATAATAGATCAATAACAAAATTTTGATGACAGGAAAGAAGTAGGACTTATCAGTATTTTCCAAACACCAAGAATAAATTTTTTTAAATGCTGTGGAAGAGACACTGAAATTCTTTCAACATCTATGCCCTGCTTTCATCTACTGATGTTTCGGGTTGCTCCTCCTACAACAACTACTAATACTAATCTAATATATCTTCTGCTGCTACTACTACACTGTTTGTGGAACGAATAATGAGGAAAAGACTACCATTTGAAGCTATTGCTACAGACATAAATCATCCATTAAGACCTCAAATCAAAATGTCCAAACACCCCAAAAGACCCATTTATTTTTTTGTGCTATAAAGAAAGATATAAAAAATCATTCTTACCATCATCTGTAAAAGTATTAACATCACCAGCATCATTATCATCACTGCTCTTTTGAAATATTGTTTTCAATGATTACAAAGTTATATGTATTAGAAAAATGTTAAAATGTTACACATATTTAATCATGTAACGATAACGTATCGTAAGCTGGTTCTGTGTGAAGAATAATCTACGAACATCAAAACAATGTGTCCCTTCTGGGCAATAATGTTGTATCTTATCTCTTATCATCATATGCATTTGATCACAGGCTGAATGGAGAGGAAACAGCAAGTTGAAAGATAGATGAAAGAACCTACTAAAGCTTCAATACAATCACAAAAAATACTGAGTTATTAATGCAATCATAAAAAATTACAAGGACTTTATTAATACATTAGGAAAAAAAAGCCCAGTAAATGGGAAGCAGAGAAAACGGGCATTTAGGCGAAAGTAGGTCAGGGCAACAATTTGGGAGGAGGGAGATCTGAAGGAGTTCATCAGTATAGTGCAGAAGTTCAACATTTACGAAAAATTTAATGCGGGAAACAGGGTCACATGGAAACCATTTTGCTATTTAGCACTGAGGTGGTGGGTTGATCATCGCTTAGACGAAGACCCGAAGGCACAATGGATACAGCCAATGCAAGACAGGGGAAAAATAAAACTGTTCACACCTTGCCCTCGATCGTGATGCATGCCCGGTCTATTAAAAACTTCGGGTGATTGCATGCAACTTACGACATCAAGAAAAAGCTGTGGCGGAGTCTGAAAAACTTAGATTCCCATTGCCCAGTGACAAACCAGTGATCCACTGGAACAAAGGCTGTGCTGTACAGTGGGTGGAGTTATGAGGAGAAGACATCTTTTATCACATTACAATGGATAGGTAAGGAAGGGTGGTTACAGTGCATAACACATTTGACGGAAATAAGCCATACTTAGCGATGGGATTACATGTATGATAAAAAAGAATTTTTAAAAAATCAATTACAGACGTATTTTATGATAATTTGGAGAAAATGATCCCTGCTGTTGCCGTTGAGACCAGGCACTTAGACGAAAATCTTGATTTTGAATGGACATTTAGAGGGGCAATTTAAATAGAAAAAATTCGTTTTCACTGATTTTGAGGGTATTTAGGCGAAACAGGCATTATGGCGGCGGGCACTTAGGCTGTCACTACTGTACAATCGTTAAAAAAATTGTAAAGACTATTAATACAATCATAACAACTTACAAGGACTATTAATACAATCATAAAAAAAATACAAGGACCATTAATAAAACCATTAAAAAATTACAAGGGCTATTAATACAATCATAAAAAAAATACAAGGACCATTAATAAAACCATTAAAAAATTACAAGGACCATTAATAAAACCATTAAAAAATTACAAGGACCATTAATAAAATCATTAAAAAATTACAAGGGCTATTAATACAATCATAAAAATTCCCAAATTTATCACATGGTTACAAGAGAATCGACATCACTACAACTCTTTTGCCACGCACCTGATTTTCATCTGACAATCTTTGAAATTCAACGGCACCTACAGGGGGAAAGGTAATCATGTATTTATTTGTCGTCAAACTGGAACATTCAATATGTTATATCAAATTTGTACTATGCATGTGTGCGCTTGATATCTATACTTGCTTTTCACAAGTTTCCCCTCAGTAGAGTCAAACATTCCAGGCACAAAGTGACCAACAATATCTCTTTCTATACAATAACTTAATGATGATAACCGTTTTACTAGATGTATATAAAATAGAATAGTTTTGTCTCATTTTGTGAAAGTCAAACATAGTAGGGTGGGCTGATAAATAATGCTCAGTCTTGAATAACTCAAAAATTATTCAATTGAATGACACGTGTTATATATATATATGGAACTAAAGATAAGCCAATGTACTTTGTAGTCATCTAGCTTGTTCAAGACGTGACCTCATTTCCTTTTTGATGGCATGCAAAAAAAACCCACCATGTGTAATAATCGCGGCAGCGTTCAAACGTTCTGTCACATTTACACAGTGTTTTGGGACTGCGGGGGTAGTGTGCATACAGAATTTCTAGGAAAAGGTAATAGTATTAACTCATGTCGATACATTGAAACATTAAAGAAACTTTGTGCATGATTACATTGTGTTCTCCCGTTGACTGACCCCGTCCTCCATTACTATAACAAGATGCTTTGCAGTGTCAGGAGGCCTGATCTTGTCCCTTCAGATTTTCTTTTTCTTTTTCCAAACTAAAGAAACTTCTCAAAGGACATAATTTCAATGACAATTGTGAAATTCAAACAGCTGTATGCTCCTCATTCAGAAGCAAGATTCCTGAATTTTTTTCGCCGACTAGTACATCATTGGCGCGTCTGTGAGATCGCGCAATGCATCATACATCACTTTTCAGCCGTCCCCACATAGTTTGTGTCTATCCTATCAGCTAATTCTTTTGTCCGTGTCAATCTCCTATCTCCTCTTGTCATCATCTACTTATTGAGTGGCTTATTCTTGGTTGTATTCCCTCCTTGATCCTGTCTCTCCTTCCACTCCTAGCGCCACCCTCTCCTTCTCTGTCTGTCTATCTGTCTCTCTTTCATTGATAGTCTCCAATTCTTTGTGTCTCTTTTCCTTTAATCTTGCTATGCCTTAGCAAGGACTGAACTATAAGCAAAGCAAAAAGATATAAACTCGTCCGTACCCACTGTAGCGACCTGAACACTGAGCGCCATCTGGAAGTAAAAAAAAAAAAAAAGAAGATTATATATCAAAGTTCTATTAATGAGACATCACAAAAGTCAACTCTTTACTAGGATTCATTTTGCAACCTGTATTTAAAATTGTGTCAACCCCTCCCCCCTCTTCCCGTTGAAAGAATTCTAGCATAGCCTACATTATCCCATCACCACACAACAAGCAGACTTAACACTCGTCTCAACGGTCAAATAACAAATCACAAAACTAAACGAGAAACGACAATAGCACAATATCCCAGAACCTGTAGATCTATTGTTAGTATAAACCCACTACAGAAAACACATGATGCAACACGATTGTTCTAATGAAAATCTAAGGTGACACATAAAATATTGTGTTATGTTTTCATATAGATATAGATTAACCGTAAAAACAAAAATTGGAGAAAAAGACAATATTCTGACACAGAAGTCAGAAACAGTTCATTGTTGTGGTATTTTCTAGCAAGTCAAGTTCAGAAAAATAATGCAAATTAGTCTTCAAGCGTTAACGTGGCAGTTAAAAACAGTTCATAATGAAGGCAATCTGTTGAGAATAACATTGAATTTTACCTTTTCCTGGTCAATCTTTTCCAGTTCTTCCTTAGACTGCAAGAGTGCTTCATTTTTTTCTAGCAACAACTTTGCATTATGGTCTTCAAGGCTCTGAAGGGGAAAAAAACCAAAGAAGCATTGTGTCACTATACAAGAAGAGATTAAGCATCATCTGTGATACAATTTAAACTAAGATATTGAGAATCCCTTGAGAACTTTTATATTCATCATTATGGTAATACTAATAATACTACTACCACCACTACTATTAATAATAATAATGATAATAATAATAATAATAATAATAATAATAATAATATAATAATAATAATAGTAATAATAATAATAATAAGACAATAATAATAACAATATAATGATAATAATAATAATAGTCATATAGTAATAATAAACAGAAGAAGAAGATGAAGAAAGAAGATACGTCATGGCTGATTTATATTTATTTGGTTTGACAACTACTTTATTTTCTTCCTGCCACTTGTTTTCCTTTGCTTTCAGCTCTTCGTGGTGCTGGCCCACCATGACACGGAAGCTCTCAAGTCTTCCATAAACTTCTCCGGTATTTCAATACAAATGCCATGAATTGCGTCTGCAGAGGCAAATTTAAGAAAGGGGGAAATTTATCAAATTGGTGACAATATACTGAAAGTGTCACGGTGACAAATACACGTTTTTCCTTAGGTATAATACTAAAAACATTTACGTTTAAATCAAAAAGAAGTTCCTTTCATATCATGATATCTAAGCTTCATGGACAAATAGTATGACAGACTATGAAAGAAAAAAAAATCCAATAAAACTTAAAACATCGGTTTCAAGAGCAATCTTCATACAAAGTAATCATAAAATGAAGAAAAAAAAATGTTTGGATTTAAACAAAATCTAATAAACATGAATGGGTGTGTCTGAAAAGATTAAAATCTTTTTTTTATGTACAATATTTCCTTCACTTTGAACATATTTTCATTTCATATAAATCAATTGAAAAACATAAATGTGAGAAAATGAATGGGGTTTTTTATGATTGCGTAATATGATGCATGTCATCAGATAACAACATACCATAAGAAACCCTGATGTTCAAACACTGAACAATAGAAAGCAGAACACTTACCTGTGACTCTCCCTCCAGGGATCTGTAATGAGCTTCTATGTCATGAACGATACGAATGTGCTTCTCCTTCATTGTTTTCATGTCATCTGTCATATGAGCAACACAATCTCGGGCATATAAATATGGGATGTATGCTTGTTGCTCACGAGACATAGATTTGATGCTAATGGTATCAACTGAAACACACAAAGACAGTTTGCATATTTTTTTCTTCTCATGCAGATATAATATATTATACATAAAGGAAAACAGCGAGTTACAGAACATGTCAAAGTTGATGAATGAAGTCATAAAATAAATATGAAAGCCCCATAGAAACAAAGACAAAATCAAACCCACGACCTCTACTACAGCCTCCAATCGCCTTGCCATGAATAGCACTAGGAATCATGCTCATTACACTCCTTAGTTTAATGCTGTCTGCTGCCCAAAAAAAATTTCTGTCTATTCCATTACAGCTTCAACAGTTGTTCCATGTCCTTATTCATAATAGATCAAAACTTGATACATGTAACAAATCTATACCTAAATCAATACAAAAATCAAACTAAAATGTGTCAATCTATTTCTTTTAAACACGTCAAATCTCAGCAGCTAAAACCCAAAGGTCTAGATCTAAATCTAAGAATTTGAATGCCTTCACCCTAACAGCCAAGATAAACAGCCTATATATATATATATATATTCAGTACAGGCCATATTCCCTGAACGTTGTATTAAGACGAAAACATTGAATCCATGAATTCTTCTTTGAACGCCTACGATATTCACCAAAACTTACTTTCTGGTCCCAAGGAGTTTGTGGTTACCAACTTTTCAAAACATTAAAAACAACACTAATGTAGATGTTGAAAGCTTTTAAAGATATATAGTACAAAAAATAAACAAGACTTTCATGAACACCTAATTGTCAACGGAAAACGTTGTCACAAACACTTCATTGGCTGTCATGTCCTACCATTTTGAGAATTTCTCTTTTTGGATGATTTGCTTTGAGATGATCCTGTTAAAATGAAAGCAAAATAGTGCAACATTGATACTGATGTGAAAAATTATACAAAATTGATACTGACACATGTGAAAAATAATACACAATTAATACTGATGTTAAAAAAATACTGTAAAATCGATACTGATGTTAAAAGTAATGTAAAATGATACTGATGTGAAATATTATGCAAAATTGATACTGATGTGAAAATTAATCCTAAAAGACAAAGCAGGTATCTACCATGGACATTTATGAGATACAAACAAACTGTAGTAGGAAATTGACATATCACTAGCATCCTAGTGAAACAGGTGGATGCCAAATGTTCACTTTTCTTTTGGTATTTTTGTTGTTGCATAAATCGAGAGACAATTACCCTATAAACATATAGTGGAAATTTCAAGGTTGTTAAAAATATAAATAAATTGGCTTTTACGACAGTTTTTAAAGGTAAGCTCATTGTAACATGTAGCGATAAAGATGGTATTTATAGTCTGTATCCGCACAAGTACAGGCTCTTTGACTGTACATCATTTATCCCCCAGCAGGCCATTTCATTCAAAGTTCTTCTCAACTCCCGGAGGGGATCATACAGTAAACAAGCCTGTTAGGCTGTTCGTACTAACACTCAGACAAGATCTTTCTCTACCTATAACTAGGTACTCATTCACACCTGAGTCACGTGAAAAAATTATAGTGAAGTACCTTTCCAAAAAGTACAAACGTTGTGAAAAAATCCCACCTGTGCCAGCCGTGGGGCTCAAACCAGTGTCCTCGTGATTATCAGCTCACAACACTACAGTTCAGCTACAACTTTTAAAAATTTCCTGTATAATTTGGTTTGTGGTTTATATGTGTTGTCATCAGAACAGTAGCAGTAAAATCATAACAAAACCAGTAGATGCGTCAAGAGTAAAACAAGAAGAGTGCATAAAGCGAAATTAGTTACAAAAACAAAGCTCAAGTCAAACTATTCAACAATGTTCAAAATACAGAACTTACCAGGTCGGCTTTCCCCTCCATTTTCAGACCATGCCTCTGTAGAATTAAACAAAACGACACATTAACTAAAAACATTTTTTTTTTCAAAGTTTCATAAACACAACACTCTTTAGTCAAGCCTGCAGACTTTATTTGGTAATGTATGTTGTTGAAATTTTGCATAAATGCAAATAACAGTTTGGATTAATCGCTTTCGATGTCAAATACATGTTCCTTTTTTTCCTTTTAACAAGAAATTTTTTAACTTTTGAAATTATTGAAAATATAAATTTTTTCAACACCTAATTTGGTATGTGAATTTGAGAATTTGTCTACGCTCGAATGTGGATCTGACGTTGTCAATATGAAGGATTTTTATGTGTCTAGTGTGTCTCTGCAAATGCTCGTTTTCACACATGACAACCTGAGCAAAGAATTTCAACAACATCAAAGTGTTTCTTCAATGAATATTTTTTCTTCACCGACAATACTGTATAGGCCTACACAAACAACATGAAACATATCCTTCGAAAGATCCCCCGCAAACCTTTTTAAATGGGTGAAAGGTGGTCCCAACCCGACAGCCTGAAGATCAGAAAACTCAGAGGGCAAAGGTTTAAAATGATCTAGTTAATGATATTAATCATCCATCCATGTAAACATGTGGGTCATCTTCTAATATAATAAAATGAAGCAACTCTAAAAAGAAAATTACACACTAGAAAAATAATTTAAAGGCAAATAACACTCTTTGTGGCTGTACAGTTACATCAAGATATGGTAAAAATCAACAGAATTTGTGGGAAGTAAAGAAGAGAAAAGATATACTTGTTTTCTAACAGGCTCTCAAATTTTGACGTTTTAGGTCAGAGGCCAATACATTTTGTGATTAATGATGTAAATTATTCACTTAGATTTTGTCGTAAAGGTGTGTGAAAAGAAACACATACCTTTAACAGACACTCCTGATTTTAATGACGCAAGACTTCAGGATTTGATAAATCTTCGAGCCTGATGCAAGAGGCTCCACTTTATTTTGATTGAAAGGAGAAGAACTCCTTTTTGGTTTGTGATATGGCGAAATGATTTTGTCCTTGTCAATCTCATCCTCATTCAATGTCGGAGGCGGACTTGGAGTATCTGACCTTTGCTTCTCTCGTCCTTTATCTTTAGTTATCTCCTCTGTTGTCTTGTTTTCTTTGCTGAAGTCGACTTCAGACACCTATTAGTGGAATATTAAAGTTATATGTTGAGGAAGGTTCCTCTTAATGAAATATAAATGGATTGACATCTGAAAACAAACTTTTTCTTGCACATTTAAACCAGAGCTCATAATACTCAGCGACCTCAAAATTTCAGGAGATTCTAAGAGGTTTTCTAGAAGAAGAATTTTTTTTTTTTTTTAATTCTAGGAGTATCAGTGCCATATTTTCCAGTTCAATAATTATCTTCAAGTTCAGAAATCCACAATACTACTCTGAACACAGGAACTATATTGCAGCACATCAAATCTTTTTGTTTCTCTTTTATTTTTGTAAGGAAAGTTTAAGTACCGAATTAATCCTTTGAACCCTACCGCTTTCGGCACACCGAGCAAAGTTTCTCGATACCACTTCCCTACCAACCAGTACACCGGTACGACGCTTACCCTATTCCCAATAGTCCGGCACTATAAATTAATGACACGTAGATTGACTCATAACCTTTTCAAGACTGCTTGGAAAACGGCATTGCAAGAATTTCCGCCATTGTAACTGAGTTTGTCATTGCTTTGAAAATTAAACGACTGGTGAAGGGGTGTGGGGGGGGATGCATGTCTCTATAGGAAGGCGTCAACCTGCACCAAATGAACGCCATTCAACTGGATGGAATAAGGTATTTACAGCTAAAGATACAAGTTTTGATGACTCTGAATGTGGACCAAGAAATGATTGTGATGCATTAGGTTTCCATGCTCTGTCTTGGGGTGCTGGTATGTTTTTCTCTGTAGAATTGTTATGTATGTAAATAGGTCCAATTAGGCTGGGAACCCAGGGACAGGGGATATTTTTACATGGGGGATCAGGGTTCAAAGGGTTTAGGAATCAACATCAGTGTCTAAACAGTTAAGAGAATGGCAAGCTGAGACAGTGATGAAATTCAACAGGTTTCTAGGAGGAAATTTAAAAAAACCAAAGAGATTTTAGGAGAGGGACTCTTAATAGGAGATTCCAGGTACTCTAAGAGTGCTGCCCTGATTTAAACTGTTCCATTTTCTATTGAACAACATAATATACTAACTTGTGGCTTGAAAGATATCTTAATGCTAAGGCAAACTTAAGAAAACAACTACAAAATTGTTGGGGAAAAAAAGTTAATAAGAAAAGCAATATGAAACAGTTGGAAAAGTAATGCACCAACCTCATCTTGGCCATTTTTAATCTTTTCCTTCTGATCCTTTGAGCCACCTGTTGACAAGACATTTTCTCTATTTATTTTCTTTTGAGAGTTAAGAAGCAAAACATACCAAAACGTGACATCAATAATGATGTATGGATAGTAAACACATTTTGTTAAATGGGTAGAACATTACATAGCCTCAAATTTTCTTTATATTCCATATCTAACAAGGACAGTATCTACGTGCAAAGTGCAAGAGCTGTCTTTAGAAAATATATTTTAAGTATGCAATATGGCACGGCAGAGTGGTTAAGGGGCTGGATTTTTTAATCATGAGGTCCTGCATTCAAATCCTAGCAAAGCTAGATCCACCACTGTGTTCCTTGGGAAAGACACTCAACATGCAATGTCCCAACTCGACCCAGGTGCAAATGGGTACAAGCACTCACTGGGAATCAAAACCTGTGTCAGACTAGCGTCCGGATTATTATCACCTGTTACGCTTCACATGATACCAACTGGGATAAGCTTCAGTTCTATGCACCATGTTGGCATTGAAGAAACTTTGCTTTATGCAATATAGTGTCAGAAGTCTAGTGTTCAGGCAGCCAGATACATGTATAGGGCAAAGAGTGTGTATTTGAATGAAGGTAGCTTTGGAGGAGAGAAATGCACAAAGCATGACCTCTTCAGTCTAATACTATAGATTCTGTAGAATCTGCAGCTTGTCCCGTCATACATGTTTCTAGCAATACCTACCAATTTCTGACGTATTTTGTAGTGCTTCATGACTATCCAGAGTTTTTTTTAAGTCAACACAGCCTAATGTTTTCTCATAGTCAATGAAGTTAACTATTAAAAGGCAAATTCCACTCTAAGGATTGTTCAAGAATTATCCTCTCTTAAATACAATAATACTTTGATGATACTGATACAAATTTTAAGTACCAAACTTAAATTTTTTGCTGAGCATGGTCTTTAAAGATAAATAAAATACCATAGAATGTCATAAAATGTTACAAAATTGCCTACTTGATTACAAGAATGGAAAATGGAAAAGTGCGGAAATATGCCCAAAAAATGAAGATAATCAATTCAGTGTACAAAACACAAACGAACAGTTAAAACGATTAGTGCTAAAGATCCACATCATGAGGCCTACATGTAAGAAACAGAAAAAGGCACACAAATTGAAAACATTACAAAATAATGAATCATAAATCCTTAAATTTTCTTACTTGGTGTTATTTTGGACACTGGAAGATTTTTCTTCTTCTTGATCTTTTCTTTTGTAGCCATACCAAACTCTGTTATCTTTTAAAAACTTCACCTAAAAGACAAATCTGAGGAAAAAGAATCAAAACAATGAATGAAGTGTCAGTGTCAGAAAAAGACTACAAATATGTTAAAGCTGTGTTATATTTGTAATGAAATTCAACAATCTTAAATCTGAGTAGCATTCAAGTTTGCTGAATTTCGTTACAAAGTGACATAGTTGATTGACTTGAAAATATATAATTAAAATAATGGCCTTTCAATATTTGAAGAAACACAGCAACTACACCCTAACTGCAAGACATGCCCTTTGTGGACGGTTCCACAACCATTCAGTTCCCTACACAGACTTGGACAGTGAATAGGCAATTCTCCTGCGCCTCTTGCAATGTCATTTATGCTCTTTGCTGCAGTCATTGTGGAATGACTTACATCGGAGAAGCTGGCTTGCACCTCTCCAAAGATTTGGCCATCACAGGAGAGATATTGAAAACTGCGAAAGCAAGCCGGTGCTTTTGCATTTTAATGGGCCAGGATATCGAGGAACCCATGACCTGAAAGTGTGCATTCTCAGGTCATGCACCGGCAGTGCTGAGTCTAGGAAGTCAATAAAGAACCAACTTATAATAAGATTGGGCACAACCCTGATGGTATAAACGTCTTACACCAATTCATATAATTTTCACTAGCCATAGTCGGGCAAACGCTATCACTATCCCTGACCCTTCACCATCCGCCCTACCACCCCCCCTTCCATATCCTAGGCAAAGTTGGGTCTCTCCGATTGTTCATCCCCTGTGTGCTTGTCTATAGTATTCTTTTTTGTTCTCCTTTGCACATTACTCCTTGTTCATGACTATCCGATGTAACTTTGTGCACAGCTTCATACCATTAAGGGATACAGCCTCATCGCTAGGGACGCATTCTTTTCTATTTTAAGGACTCAAGCTTCAGCAGCATAAATCTGCTAGTGTTATCTGGCATTTCAGATAAGTCATTTGCTCTATCCCCTTAACTGAATCGATACATTTGTAAATTGTATACATTTCATACCTTTATTTTAAATTTTTAACTTGTTGATTCCTTCTCTATCATTTCTTTTTTCTAGACCTAGATTTAGTCTTGTCCTCTTCTTCCATTCTTGTTTCCCATACTCACACCTCTCCCTTCTCTCTCTTCTTCTTTTTCTCTCTCTCTCTCGCCATTCATTACTTACTTATTTTCATACTTTTATTTCATTCTATTTTTTCTAGATCTGAACCTTCCATTCTCACTCCTATATTCTTCACTTTCCCTTCTACTCATTCTTCTTATTATCACCGTCTTTTTCATTCTTTCTTCCTCCTTTCTGTGTGTCTTCTGACATCACACTGTGTGATGCCTTAATTAGTGTTTAGATCTAGATTCTAGATATTTTTCATTTGTTGTCTGACAAAGGGTTATACCCAAAACATCACATGTTTATTCCGTCTCTATTGGTGCAGTTGTCATTTATTGTTGTTTTTCACAAGTAACTACACAATGTAATTTCCTGTTTAAGGATCAATAAAGGGCATCTTATCTTTGTACTTGTTTGACCCAGAAATGAATGTAACTAAAAAAAGCAGCTACTTAGTTTTTAATACTTATGCCAAATAGCGGTTCTTTAATTGCAATTTACCCCCGTCAACCATTGTAGTGATCTAAGGTCAAATAGTGTTAACTATCAGATGTAAGAATTTCATTGGGCACTCCTTAAAACTAGAAAAGCGGTTTGCTCAGCCAACGCAATGACTGCCACACGTTAACTGGCTTGCTGACAGTCATCGCCGCAGCGAGGCTGCCCACAAAGTTTTACAAGTTCACTGGCTAGTGTGACTTCTGACCAGGCCATCACCAATCTATAGAATTCAGTCGCATGGCAATCATCTAGTCTCACCCAAGCCAAGCTAGGATGATTCCATTCTTTTCAATTAAGTAGGAAAGAACAAGACCAATTACATGTTTGTGCAAACACATATTCTTATTATCATTACACACACTCTCAAAACAGACCAGCTCACATTTACACCCTCTAGCGATGGATTTGTCCTAGTAGTGTAGTAGGATCATCCCATTTTACAATAGGGGTGGCCAATAAATGAAAGTTGTATAATCAAGCCTACTTCATGCATATTACAGCTGTAAGCATCGTTACCACCAGTTGTCCAAGGCAAAAACAATGATCGACACATCCCTTTTGAAATAGACTCAAATGAATGCCTTTTGGACATAAGCTTATGAGCCTGAACGCATCCTTTTTTCTTTCTTTATCAGCTCCCATTCTACTTTCAGGTGTATGAGTTTAGGTGCATGAAATGACCTTTCTCCAGGCTGCCCTGTCCTGACATCCTATGTTTCCTTCCATGAAATTTTAATTTCTTTGCTTTAATGCCTCTTTTATATCTTCTTCCCACCTTCTCCGAGGTCTGCCTTTTAGTTTTTTACCTTGAGTTTTAGCACTGTATACTGTATTCCCTACTGCCTGAGGTCCAGGTTTCGCTGCCATTGAGGAGAGTAGGACAATAAATTTTGGTTTTTGTTGACAATTCTTGTTTACCTACAAATGCCTTTCCCAGATGGTTATATATTGCATTTACCTTTTGGATTCTCTGGCTGATTTCTTCTCTTAGTTTTCCCTCTGAGTTAATCATTACTCCTAGGTAATTGTAGCTTTGAACTTGTTCTAAATTCTCCTGCCCAATTTAAGATTTTGTGTTTTAGCTTCCTAGTTACTAGCATTGTTTTGGTTTTCTTTGCATTTACTCTCATTCCTCTTTTATTTAATTCATTATTCATCATGTTGATATTCGACTAGAAGTCTCTTTCTGATTTTCCAAACAGAAATAAATCATCAGCAAATGAAAGCATTGATACATTTACTGGTTTGAGCTTCCACATACCTACATTCATTTTCATCCTTTGTGAGGATACCTTTGCGACTGAATCCGTAAATGTGATAAACAAAGAGGACTTAGGATACAACCCTGTCTTACTCCTATATCTACATCAAATTCCTCAGATACATTTCCAGCTACTCTCACTGCACATGTTGGTTTATTGTAAAAACCTTTAATGGCTTCTATTGAATTTTGCTCTACATTGTGTTTTTTTAAGGAATGCCCTAGTTCGTCCCTTCTCACAGTGTCAAATGCCTTTTCTAAGTCAATAAAACACAGGTGCAAGTCAATGTTTCTCTCAAGGAATTTTTCTATTATTTGTCTAATTGTAAATATGTGGTCTTCTATACTTCTTCCTGGTCTAAATCCACTCTGATGTTCTTCAATCTGATCCTCTACTCTTTTCCTTAGTCTCATTTCCAGTATCCTGGCATACACTTTTCCTGGTACGTTTAGTAGTGATATCCTTCTATAGTTTGAGCATTCCATAGTTTATCCTTTCTTGTGTATTGATACTACGGTTCCCTTCTTCCAATCGTCTGGCACCTGTTTGGACTTCCATGCTTGTTGACATATTGCATGTAGTAGTTTGTCTGCCTCTCTCCCTTGGTTTTTAATCCTTTCTGAATAAAAATTAATCAAGGGGCATTTCCTAATTTCACTTTTCTTATAGCTGTTTGGAGTTCTTCCATTGAGATATCTACATCTTCAGCTATCTCCTCTGGATTACTTATTACTCTTACTAATTGATCTTTACTCCTTATTTCATATGTTCTGAGGGATTATGTAATTTTAAAAATACTTTTCTCCACGTTTCCATGATTTTACTGTCTTTTTCATTATTGCTCCTTTGGCGTTCTTAATTTGTCATATTGGGCATGCTTTGGTCTTTCTCATGCTCTTCATTGCTCCCCAGAACAGCTTTTGATTTCCTTGATAGCTTTCTTGAAGTCTTTATCCAAACTCTTCCCACTGTTCCTGTTTTGCTTTCCTAACTTCCTCTTTGGCGACAGTTCTTTTACTCACATAATCTATCCTTTCCTCTGGTCTCTTTGTTTACAAGTATTTTGCTTTTCTTTGATCTTAGTCTTGACATTCTCATTCCACCATGCTGTTCTTTTCCTATCTCCTTTAATTTGTTTCCTACCACAGACCTCTTCAATACAACTGACGAGTGTTTCTTTATACATTTGCCACTTTTCTTCTATTGTGATTTCCTTCAGATCCATCTGTCTTTCACTGATAAATCTTTTTATCCTGGATTGGTATTATATCTGTTTTACTATTGGTTTATTTAGTTCTTCTATTTTGAGTTTAGCAGCTTTCTTCTCTTTCTTTTCTGTTTGTTTTCTTCAGTGAGTAATCTCATTTTGGTTATCAAAAGGTGATGATCACTACATATTTCAGCTCCTCTGTTTACTCTTGCATCCATTGTACTGTAAAAAAAGGGAGCTGCTAAATATTATGTAGTCTATGATTGACTTTTCACATCTACCTTCATTTACTCTTGTATATTTGTGGATATCTTTATGAGGAAAAAAATGTGTTAGCTATTTTTTATGTTATTCTTTAGGCAAAAATCTATTAGTCTCCCTCCATTTGGAGAAGTTGTTGTCTCTTCTTCTTTACCTATCACTCCTCCTGATGTTTCTACATTGTTGCCTACTCTAGCGTTTAAATCTCCTAAAACCATTAGTTCCTTTTTGGGTTTGAGATTCTCTGCCGCTAGTTGTAAATAGTTTTTGAAGATGTCTTTTTTTCTTTGGTGGCATGTTCGTTTGGTCCATAAGCTATTAATAATTTAATTTCTCTTCCTTTTGGTTTAATAGTTACCTCTAATAGCCGTGGACTTATAAATTTCCAACTTTCTAGTAGTTTTTCTTGCCTTTATGCATTAGGAGGTCTACTCTGTTCTAGCTCTATCTTTGACATCTACACCTGAAAAGATTAAAGTATGATTTGGTCCTACATTTTCTTTTTTGTCCATCTTTGTTTCTGTAAAGGCCAAAATGTCTACTGAATTTTTCTTTCTTCAGCTTATTATTTTAACTCTTTTCCATTTATTGCCCTAATATTCCATGTTCCAATTAATCACAGTCCGTGTTCTTTTCCAGAGTCTTTGAAAGTTCAATATAATATCATCATATTTTTTTGAATCAGTTTGGTTTTGGATAAGCAGGGATTGGTCCAAGGTAGATGTGAGGTTGCGAAAGGTCCGCTACCAGGCCTTGTTATTTGTAGCGGTTAAACCTTAGCTCTTTGGTTGCTCAAAACCATGAGTGATAAGGCAGCAAGTTGTCATTTTCTGTCAGGTTAACTCCTTAGCCTTTGGTCAACCAAGATCTGCCTGTGAAGGCAGCAGGAAAATCTGGAGGGCGGAAATTTCAAAAAAATGGATGAATGATGGTCGATGAAGATGTAAAAAATTGAAGATAGACGGAGAAGATGAAAAAAATGAAGCAAGACAGAGAAGACAAAGAAATGAAGAAAATTGACAGTGACGGAGAAGCCCACGAAAAAATTGATGAGAGACAGTAAAGAAGGAGAAGACAAAAAAATTGAAGAAGTAACAGAGATGGAGGAGACAACTGCCAAGGGGTTGGAATGAATGATGATGAGAAGACAACAAAATTGAAGAAAGAAGGAAAAGCAGAAAAAATTGAAGAAAGATCGGAAAGACAAAAACAATTGTAAAAAGACAGAGAAGACAAAAAATTGACGAGAGAGAAAGAAGGAGAAGACGAAAAATTGAAGAAGCAACAAAGAGGAGAAGACAACATAAATGAATCAAAAACGGAGAAAAGAAAAAATTGAAAATAGGAGACAAAAAAGAATTGAAATAAAGACGGAGAAGATGGAAAAAAAATTATTGAGAAAGACCAAAAAATTGAAGAAAGAAAATTGAAAGAAACTAAAACATTACATTAAGAAAGATGAGAAGACGAAAAAGATGGAGAAAAAACAATGAAAAAATGAAAAGGCGGAGAAGGAAAAGATAAAAAATTGTGTGAAAAAAAAAAGAAGAATCAATTAAAGATGAAATACAAAAGAGAAAAAAGGGACAAAATGAAGACGAAGAAAAATTGAAGAATGAAAAAGTAAGAAAAATAGAGAAGACGAAAAAACTGAAGAATGACTGCAAAGACAGAGAAAAGATCAAAAAATACAGAGAAGGTGAAAATATTTAAGAAAAAGGGACTCAAGACAGAGAAGATTGAAAAAAATTTAAGAAAGAAGGAAAAGACTAAAAAAATTGAAGAAAGATGGAGAAGACGTTTAAGAAAAAAATTGAAGAACAGAGATGAAGAAGACGAAAAATTGAAGAAAGAAGGAAAAGACAAACAAATTTAAGAAAAGGTAAAACAAAAATAATTTTGAAAAAATTTAGGAAAGACAGAAAACGAAAAAATTGAACAGAGATGAAGAGAAGAAAAGAAAACGGAGAAAGATGAAAGAATTGAAGAAAGACGGAGAAAAAATTATTTAGAAAGACAGAGAAGACAAAAAAAATTGAAGTAAGACAGAGAAAGACGGAGAAAATGAAAATGAAAAAACAAATAACAGAAAAAAAAAGAAATTTAAGAAAGACAGGAGAAAAGAAAAAGATGAAGAAAGACGGATTTTCGTTGAAAAAAAAGAAAATGAAAAAATTGAAGAAGGCAAACACAGAGAAGAAAAAATTGAAAGGACAAGAAAAACTCAGATTGATATTCTGCCCTTATGGGTGAAAGACTGGGGAGGGGGTAAAGACAGAGCTGGGAAGCCAAAAAAAGGTCATTCTCTCAAGAAAGATAGAGTAAAGAAGACAAATGAAAGGGTGGCTCCCATTTTGCCCAATGTAATTCACTGGAGCCAAAATGGACAGGTTAAGCCGCAGGGATCCACAACTGGCCCCGAACCAGCTGAGGCCATAATTTGAGTCTCCATTTCAATGGAAGAAAGATGGAAAAGACAAAGAAATTAAAGATAAAGAAAGACAAATAAAGCAGAGAAGGCAAAAATGGATGAATGATGGTATAGAATTGAAGAAAGAAGATGAAAAAATTGAACAAAAACGGAAAGGACGAAAAATTGAAAGAAGAAGGTGAAAAAATTGAACAAAACAGAAAGGACGAAAGAATTGAAGAAAGAAGTGAAAAATTTTATGAAAAACGGAGAAAAAAATAATTGAAGAAAGACGGAGAAGACGAAAAAATTGAAGAAGACAGAAAAGACGAAAAAATTGATGAAAGACGGTAAAGAAGGAGAAGATGAAAAAATTGAAGATAGACGGAGAAGACGGAAAAATTGAAGAAAAACGACAGAGACAGAGAAGACAAAAACATTGAAGAAAAGACGGTAAACGAAGAAGATGAAAAAATTGAAAAGAGACAGAGAAGACGAAAAATGAAAGACAGACGGAGAAGACGAAAAAATTGAAGAAAAACCAGAGACGGAGAAGACGAAAAATTGAAGAAAGACAGTAAAGCCGATGAAGATGAAAAAATTGAAGAGAAACGGAGAAGGCGAAAAAATTGAAAAAAAAAACTCAAGAAAATCGACAGTGACGGAGAAGATGAAAACATTTAAGAAAGATGGAGAAGACAAACAAATTTAAGAAAGACGGTACAAACGAAAGAATTGAAGAAAGACTGCAAAAACAAAAATATTGAAGAAAGACAGAGAAGATGAAAAAATGGAAGAAAGACAGTAAAGCCGAAAAAGTTGAAGAAAGACGGCAAAGACAAAGAAGACGGAAAATTTGAAGAAAGACAGAGAGGCGAACAAATTGCAGAAAGATGGAGAAGGTGAAGAAGAAAAAATTGAAGAAAGACGGAGGAGACGAAAGAATTACAGAAAGACAGAGAAGACGAAACAATCGAAGAAATATGACAAAAACCGAGAAGACAAGAAAAGTAAAAAGACGTGATAAAGATCTAAAAGAAATAGAAGAAAATGACAAGGATAAGCAAGTGAAAACAACGATGGCAATGAAAATGAACAGAGGATGACAAGATTGACATGTCCGTTTCTATGTTGTGTTTATGTTTATGGACTGGATTCATGTGGATCAGTAGGCCTAATTTCAGCAGAAAGCTGAGTAAGTGTTTGACAGATTGGTAACGGTAGACCGAGATAGCTTTAAATTTCTGGATCTTAATCTCTTCCTACACATGGGAGGTCTCTGATTCTGATAATATTTTTGCTCATTTTTGTGCTATGTCAAATTTGAAAGTATTAGATTTCTGTTGCGAACTGTTCTTTGTTTGAAGTCAAAGCTCAAACGAGGTTTGAAGTCGATTGAATCTGATTTCGAATGTAGACTCAATAAAGGAAGTGTTATCTTTATAGGCAATACGCATGTGCAGTAAGTCAAATGCAACTGATCACTTAGAAACCGCGAACACTGCGCCGACGCAGCTAGTTTCGCGCTCACTTTAGACATGCATGGTCTTAGTTTACTGGCTGGCACAAAAAGATCTGTACGTGCGACTAGCTGCAAACACAAGGTGCGCACAGTCTATGTTTACGGCCCAACGTATCTTTATGATTATTATTTAGACAAAACCCTCTGAAAAAGATTTGGCGAGGTATTCCTATCTGGCCAACCATTTCTGGGTCAAATAGGACATCAATTGTTAAGGAGTACCTTTTATTGAATATAAAATATAATCTGTCTGTATTTGTTCTTCTATTATTTTAAGACTTTTAATGGGGTGGGGGTGGGTATGGTAGACCCTGAAATATATTTAAAATGGGAATGTTGCCGCTGATAAAGATTGCAGGAGTGCCATCGAACAAAAGAGAAAGGAGTGAAAAGATAATGCACAAAGTTTAATCTCAGGATGAAAAATATTAACAAACAATCAAAGGTGAGACGATCTGTCAGTTATTTAATATTATGAGAAAGAAAGATCGTTGGGAAAAGTGACGACGCAATGAAACTAAGGACGCGGCGCCATTTTGTTTGGAGACTTCAATATTGAAAACCGTATACTCTTCACATGTGAGGAGATTTTCTGATCTATTGCCATCAAAATTTTAAATTATGTAGGTATGAATCAGGATTGAAATCACATAAAAGTTGTTTCATACTTGAACAGGTCACAAATCCTATCACTTTCAATGGAACATAGCCGACAGGCCTTGGGAGCCTTGTAGTTCAGTGTAAATAAACACAACTGCGCATGTGCAAGATTTTAATACAGCAAAAAAGTTGGAAAAGTCTTAATCGATACCGTAATATGCTGCATATATTGTCAATGTCGATTCCATCATTGAAATGAGGATATATATCTGAATGAATCTCATAATATTTCATTAAAGAATATAATTTTCATGTCAAAACTACAGTAAAAGGATCAATCAGTACGATCTTGCCGTAAAAGACATTATTTCATTGTTAATGAAATAATGAATTTTAAATAGCACGAGTATCAAATTGATAAGATCGATATACATACAGTAAGAGAAAATCGATTCGAAATAGAAACTGAAAACAGTGGCAGGCCTGGTAAGCCAGCGGTAGCAAACGATGTGTTCCAGCTGTCGGCAATTGATGAGCTGCATCTATGTCTCATATGCCAGCCCGCAGACATTATCTACGAGATATAAATCGTTTTAGTATCAGATACAAATTTTGTTAATCACACATTGATATTTTGGTTAGCAATCCTAATCATTCATCAACAGGAGCAGAGCTGCAACCATCCTGATGGCTTCCAAAGATGTGAGCTTTACAACTTTACCTTAGGCCTACCTCTACCACCACGCTTGTTAATGAATGTTTGCTAGATCTAAATGTTACACAGAATAGAGACTAGTGAGATAGGCCTAGATTTATTATTTCAATTAAATTCTAGATTTTTTATTTGATTTGATGGGATAATCGCACTTTAGTGCCACCAACTTCACGTCAAATATGATTACAAAAATCCCATGTTTGACTTACTTGTATGAATGTCTTGATAGATCATACTACTCTTCCCTGACTCTTTACGAGTAGACCTACTATGTCATGATGTGTGTTCCCAAGTTTCCCCATGAAGTAGATAAAACTGGGAAACAACCAGTAAGGGGTCCATACTATTATTATTATTCCCCGCCATGAGGAAACTAGAATTGAGTTGGTCAGCTATTATAAATACAAGTACTCATTTATAGAATCTAGATCTTGGATTTCTAAGATTTAGATAATCGATAATTTATTTGATTTGATAATTATTCCTAGGGAAATTCCAGTCAGATCTTGATGTATAGATGTTTGTTTTATTGTAGGTGCAAGCCCCCTGAACCCCACTCTCTCATAAATATCAATGGGAGAACACTATTTCTATTACTTCAGGAGGGGGGGGGCAAGTTCATCATGAACCCCCACTCTCTCCTCAGGATTTTAAAGCTATAAAAATTTAATAACAAGAATGTATCACTCAGTCCCAGAGTTTGGCCTAGAGGAGATGGGACATGGATGTAGGCTTCGTGAAATGGCAGGAAAGTGGTCACACTTCAGCACTACCAATATTTCAGTGTGCTAATGGTGATGTCAGTGTCAGACTTGGTCCCGAAGACCAGTTACTAGTGAGAGCAGAGGGGATCATGGTCAGTTGGTGAGAGAGGGTAATACTAAGAGTGTGATCACACAATCTGTGTGGGTTTTTTTTCTAGTGAGTCGGGTTGGTGATACATTAATTGCGCATGGTATTGTTAAAAAACATTTTTGGAGTTCAATATTGCCTGGCGGCGCTAAAGTGCGATTCTACCCTTCTTTCTAATCCTAATAAGGTAAATGCAATGAGACGTGAGAAATTTTTACTCACATACTCATACCCTGTTGTCAAACATGTCAGTCAGGCCAACACAGTACTCAGTGCACAATTACATTGAGGAAATCCTTGGATTGGGTTATGCATAGACCTGCCGTTTATCTTGATTTGTTTAGGACCAGCCCGGTTTTTAAGTGAAAATTTGCAGTCCTGATTTTCCACTTTTTGCTGGCCGGTCCTCCCAGTTAATTTTTAAAGCGGCCAGACCATGATGTCGTGTATATCCAAGATTCATGTCAGACATGATTGATGCGATATCAATTTTCTTCTGTACTTTTTAACTTTGTCCATTATTCAGAGAAATCGTGCTGTACTCGTTTGAGACATAAAAAAATCAGTGTTATTGAGGCTGGGCGATTACTAGAGCCTTGAATTAAAAATTGATCAAGCAGAAGGCTTCGTTGATATTTAGTGACTTGTTAGATCTAGGTCTAGATGATCTGTATATCTACTTGTAGATCTAGTAGGGATTTCAAAACTTTGAAACAATATGACTCCCTTTGAAGCAAAATGTTAAAGTGCTATCACGTGTGTGTGAATGAAAGAAATCAAGAGAGAAAGAGAGGATTTTGGTGTATTTAGTGCGGTTGTGCACATATCTGTGTGTGTCAGAGAGGGGCGAACAATTTACAAGAGGGCTGGCTGAAAGACAATTGTGGGAAAGAAAAGGGAGGTTGGAAGCTTGCCAGTGATAGGTGATGCATATACAACCGTAAAGCGGAGGGGATGGGGTAGGCATGTGTGAGTGGAGAAAGTCAATGTTAAAACATGATAGATATCAAAGCAATAGACAACTGACGAGAAAAAGAGGAAAGGTAAGTGTGTCTTCCAGTAACGGGTGACCAGTGGATCTGGTGAAGACTTACCGTTTTATTATTCATTGATACCAACTACCATCTTCTCTGGTCTCGCATTATTTGAGTACTCGCTTTGATGAATACCACAAGTATTCCCTGCTGATTGAAACTTATCGTTGTGATAAGAGATGACAGACACAGTGAGGAGAGACTGTAGTACATGTATTGTAATAAACTGCTGTCACCGTCGTTGAAGGAGAGGGTAGGGTAGTGAACTGAAAGTTAAGTTGAGCATGTGCTCAAAGGAGATAGAGGTGCTGCAATGGGTGTAGTGGGGCTGGGAGTCGTTTATGGAAGTAGACCTGCTGAGGATGAGAGAGACTTCAACAGCGAAAGACTTCAATCCCCAATCATCACTGCCACACACTCTGTGTTGTTTCATCCAAGCAGAGTAGTTACAGCCTATGTTGGTATCAAGACAGGAGTTCATATTCATCACCTCTGGCCTCAAGACTGGTCGGATTCAAATAATGCGCCTTGAAGTCTTGTATTCATTGCCGGGTGTCCAGCAAAGTCGGAAATATGTCGGAATTTTCATACTCAGGTCTGAAATGGTTGGAAATTGATGTCTTGGGTAGGAAAACAAGTAGGAAATGGGGCTCAGGTAGTAAGAACAGGGTTTCCATGCATCAGGGAAATCCTTGAAAATGAAAAAAAATCAGGGGAAATGATGCATTGAGGACGAACATGAGGGGAAATCGAAGTAGACATTAACAATTATCGGCACCGCCCAATAGGAAGGTGCGAATAAGAATGTGGATGGTGGATGATCATTTTGTCATCCATTTTCGGTCATGCATGCTTTGCTGTTTGGCAATACCATGAACTGCGTATCTACGACCCAGCCTCCTTTCTTCAATTTAACCTTTCCTCTGGAGAAATTAAGAATGCCGTGTGTGTTAAAACGCCGATCGCAAGACGTTGTATGGTTTGTGTGAAAGGGAAAGAGACAGAGGGCAATGTGCATATTTTAAGTCCGATCGAGCACGTGTGTGTGTAAGAAGGCTAGACAGAATGTTTGTGTGTGTTTAATGCGACCAGTCCCGCATGTGTATATTAGTATTAGAGAGAGTGTATAAATGGAGAGTCGGGAGTTTACGACTGACCGAAAGGCAAATGCAAGTGTTTAGTAAGAATAGAGGAGGTTGGATGATCGAAGGGATATTAATGTCATGCACGCACGGCCTGATAGCACAATAGATGTGTGGAAGGGGACAGAGTGGAGAAAGTCGATGTGAAAACATATGATGGCAAAATAAGACGCGACTGAGTCTGACATACGGTATCAGAAGAGAAAGAGAAATAACGAATGTCTTCCATTACAGTGTAGACATGGGTGGAAAGGGTAGAACCAGGAAGAAGACAATCATGTACTATAGTAGTATACAGTAATACTCGATTCAGATCTAGATTTCGGTTTTATTGAAGAAGAAAGAAAGAGGATAGGGTGGCTGCCATAATGGAGATTTTACTAGGGAGGAGGTGGGTAGATGTTTTACGTTGCAGTCAATTAAAAACTCTAGATCTGGTTTTAAGTTTTTGATCCTGAGAAAGAAAGAGAAACTGGGGGGGGGGGGGGGGGGTGGTTAAAATTAGAACAGAGGAAGATTTATAATTGGCAGAGTTCAATCAAGTTATAGAAAAAGCCTTCCAAACCTTATTTTCTCCTGGATAGACTGAGTAAGTATTTGTGCATAAGGCTATGGATATTGTCACTCTTGTGTTTGATTTATTTTTCGAAAGGGGTTAAAAAAAAATTAAATTCATTTTTACCCTGTTTGCATGTTTTGTGAAATGATAGGGTAGATCTATCACTACTAGATCTATCAGCTATCAGACTTATTATTTTTCAGAAATGTGTGGGGAAATGCTGAAATTAATTGAAATATTATTAATTCAAGTGAAACATTAAAGAAATGTGTTATCGCTTTTCATTTCATTGAGATGCGCTAGAAAGTCATTCACTTATGATTTGAATTAACAATTTATAATAATGCATTGAAATTGGAAATATTTACACTGTTCTCCATTTCTAGCGTCGGGAGAGTATTTCATTTCCTAGGTATGATTGTTTGTGTGTTGAAGTAATCCCAGGCCTTTTGGGAAGGAGGCAACTAATGCTAGAATTTAGCTTTATTGGAACAACAATGCCCCTAGTAATTTGAGATTGACAAAACCTTTGATGTTTTGGGGTGAGTGGCCAGCTGACTTTATACAGCAGTCGCTGGATAAAGGCAAGCTCTTTGAGTGCTGAGAAAGCGTGTGTTTATGCAAAATCACTAGACGATAACTTTTTATAGGTAAAAGATATCACGCACATTAGCATGACAGGTATACATTGGTGTGTAAGCGTAGTATACTGATTGCTTGTTCACTTTTTGGGGGGGGGGGTATTTGCTTTCTCAGAAAGTAGATCAGAAGTCATACAAGTTTTTGGAAAAGGCTTACTTTAAGGCCTCTAATGGATGGGTATGAAGTTGCACTACAGAGAAAAAGCGTTCCTTCATGCATGTCGACCGTGTCTTTACACACTAATATTATATCATGAAAATTCGATCAAGAGGAGAAGGCGTGTGCTTATGCAGAGTGTGCTTTTATGAAGTGTGGGTTTATCCAGCGACTTCTACTTCAGTGTCCTGATTTTTCATAATTCAAAGTGGTAGGTGTAATACGAAAATGGTTTTAAAAGTGTATTTTATTATTAATGTTCATGTTCTATATTGTTGTTTACAGAACTGTATGGTAATTGTGACCATTGAGATGGGCCACCAAGCCAACTTCTTGAAGGAGCCATCCGTAGAGGGATTCACACATGACTGGACAGTCTTTGTCAGGGGATATGAAGGAAGCAAAATTGAACACTTTGTGGAAAAAGTTGTCTTTAACTTGCACAAGACTTTTAAAATGCCAACTCGAGGTGAGTTTTGCAGAGTGTCTAGCAAAGTAGGAAATATGTCGGATTTTTGATACTCAGGTCGGAAATTGATGTCTTGGGTAAGAAATTGGGCTCAGGTAGTAAAAACAGGGTTCCCATGCATCGGGGGGGGGAATTCCCAGTCGAGAAAATACCAGGGGAACCGACATTGAGGATGAACATGAGAGAAAATCAGGAAATCGAAGTAAACCTGAACAATTATTGGCACCGCAAAATTTAAAAATGCGAATATGTTTGTGGACGACGAATCGTCATTTTGTCATCCATTTCCAGCCATGCATGCTTTGTTGTCTGGTGATTCTTTTCTGTTGAAACTAATGATTCCGGCACATTCTTTAAAATTGTAAAGTTTGCCCGGTGAATTTGGTTCTTTAGTCTACCATGAACTGCGTATACACGGCCCAGCCTCCTTTCTGCAATTTGCCTCTGGAGAGATTAAGAACGTCATTGTGGTAAAAAGCCGACCGCACACGTTGTTGTATGGTTCATGTTGGAGGGAGATAAACAGATGGCAATGTGCATATTTTAAGTCCGATCGTGCATGTGCGTGTGTAAGAATGGTAGACAGAATGTTTGTGTGTGTTTAATGCGACCAATGACTTGTGATTTGAATTGACAATAATGAGTTGAAATTAGAAATATATTTACGCTGTTCTCCGTTTCTGGCGTTGGGAGAGTATTTTATTTCCTAGGTACGATTTTTTTCTATTGAGGTAGGAAATTTTCAGTTGTCTTTTAGCTGGACACCCTGGTTTTAACATTATAGAATTGAAGGTCAACACATTTATTTCTTTGAAAACAGGGTACACACGTGTAATATCTCTTCACTGATTATTACTGAGTGTAATATACCTTGACTTAAATGTCATTAAATGTTTGTACAAGTTTTGCTTCTTCTTTTTCCCCAGCCATTTCAGCGCCACCCTACAAAGTGAGTGAATGTGGATACGCCCGGATTTATTCTACCAATCGACATCTACTTCAAGACCAAACAGAAGCCTCGGAAAATCACGTTTACATATGACCTGTTTCTCAATGCCAAAGACAGTCCTCCGATCAACAACGTGCGATATGAGAAACTGAAATTTCAAAATCCTACTCCTGACTTCAAGGCCAAGCTGATCAAGGCTGGAGGGGTAAGTGAATCATCAGAGGCTAGTTAGAAGAAATCACTGTGAAAGTCCCACGTTTTAAACATTTAATTTTTCATGTTATTTGTTTGTAATTTTCTTGGCTTTATTTACTGTTTCTGAGCATACATTACATGCCACCTCACTGCATTTTTGTCGTTTGTGCAACATAATTTTTCGACACGTCATTTTCACTCTTAATTACTTTTTCCAACAATAGTGATCTGTGTTTTAGAAGATTGAAGCTCCTAATTTTAGTGTGGGCATGTTTGGGTGCTATTGGTAGGTCCTACTTCTTTCCTTTCACTCTATCACATATCTTTGCTCTTACCGCCTCCTCTTAATCTACTCTAAGACCATGGCATATGGTGTACAGTGGAAATTTCAATAAAAACAAACCTTAAGTAATTGATTCATTTTTAGCATTGTAAACCCTTACTTCTGTTAACTTTGTATATAAAGAGTTGTTCAAATCCTGCATTAACTTTGCTAACATGGTTATTTTATGGATACATTATCATAGGATAGCAACATTTATGAAATAATTCATAACACTTATATTTATGGATTCAATTCATAACATTGAGTCACAAGTACACCTAGCCATTCTCTTCCCCTACCACCCTGGCTTGGGAAGCAAGAGAAAAAAAACTCTGAAAACGTGTGAACATTGTTAAAGTTCTTTCAAATTTCTTTCACTTATTTCATTTTCTACCACTGGTATCTGTACCCGTTCTCTGGACGATTTGATAGACTGCACAAAGAATGATAACAATATTATGCTTTATCTGAAACAGAATTACTAGTAAGAAGATAAAGATAGCACAATGAAGGTTAAATGTGTTGGTGGAATGCATAAAGACTGACATGAACAAATTGTTCATCGTCTGAAACAGATCTTTTAGTGGATGGTGTTTTTTTTTTTCTGTTTTTAACAGACTCAGTGTGATTTTAAGCTACCTTATTGCATGTAATATAGACCTACCTGGGAGTTCAGTTGTGTACCCACTCTCCGAACGGCTTGGCGGACTGCACTCACGGTGTGAGTTGATGGAATGCAGAAAGCCTACAAAGATTACTCATCCTCTGAAAATCGAGCCCAGTGGCTTTGACGCTCCATCAGCGAACTGCTTAGCCTGTCTCGAACAGTTGCGCGTTCATTTTATCGAAGCATAAACTCTCTGTACTGTGATAAGTTGTTCCAAAACTAGGTGTTGGAATCCGGAGTCTCAAATTTCCGGTACAAATAAAGAAGAAGAAAATCCATCCCCGGCTCTTCTTTCGGATTATCAAGACATCCAGATTATCGAAGTGTAGATTATCAAGACATCCAGATTATCAAAGTGTAGATTATCAAGACATCCAGATTATCGAAGTGTAGATTATCGAGACATCCAGATTATCGAAGTGTAGATTATCGAGACATGACTAATAAAATTGGGGTGTGATAATCGGTCAACGTTTCACAGTGCAAATCATCGATGTGTGAGATTTTAAATTTCGGCTGCTATACACAAGACAGAACTTTGACCGATAGTAAGATAATTTTATCTGTTTCTCGTATTGTTTTTTTCAAACAGTCTGAACAAGGGACAGGTCCTGTGCAAGCTGTTGTCTCCGATCGATTTTACAATATCGAAAACAAGGTGTCGTCAAAAGCTGTGGAGAAAAAGCACAAGGTAAGGTTTGAGTGGAGTGTGGAATGGAAACGTCATGGAAGGAAGTCGGGAAGTTGATCATTTGCACTCGTATCAGAGCGAAGAATATGAGACACGGTGCACTCAGCAAAGATGAAACCTGTGATAGGCTAGACCAAAGGATGTTTGTTTTTGGGTTTTTTCTGTCCTCTTGTACCTCAAGGTGTCCAGGGAGATGCAGTAGTCGGCTGTGGGCGAGGTGTGTTGCTTTTTGAGTCGCCATGTTGCTCCTTTTGGGGATCTTTCTTCTTGTTTTCGTTTTAATTTACCCTGAGATACTCCCTATGGTGAAGGGCGCTGCTGTTAGCTCCTCTGTTTCCTTTCACTCTTTCATGCGTCTTTTTCTTGCTGTTTTTCTCTTAATTTACCCTGAAATCACTGCATATGGTGTTGGTGGTTGAAGGGCGCTTCTCTAGTTCATGGGTGATTGACAGGGGCTACTGATAGATCTGACTTCTTTCCTATTAATTCACCTTGAGATTACCACATAAGGTGTACAGGATCAATTTCAGAGAAACAAACAAACCCTGCATATGACAGATCGGGTAAATTGCATTGAATGAAAGTACCAAACGTGTTTGAACTTAAAGCATTTATGACGCATGTCTACCCCTGTAAGTCTGCCTTTGCCTTCTTGTGTTGCTGTTAAGAAGTTTTGAAAACCTTGTTTATCTTACTATTTTATTCCTGGCCTGGTAGTTGGTGGACGGTGCTGTTAGGTCCTACTTCTTTCCTTTCACTCCGTCACTTCTATTACGTGTTGTTGTTACCTGTCAAGTCACCCTGAGATCGCCACATATAACGGGAGGGGTAAATTTCAATGAAACAAGACAGTCTTGGCCTAGTGATTTTAGTCCCTGGTGAACACGTTAGTTGAATAGTACTAGCAGCTT
Organism: Doris montereyensis; assembly: GCA_037039925.1. Taxonomy (NCBI): domain Eukaryota; kingdom Metazoa; phylum Mollusca; class Gastropoda; order Nudibranchia; family Dorididae; genus Doris; species Doris montereyensis. The sequence continues at coordinate 123,696 of JAXRKP010000019.1, forward strand.
ACCTCTCAAAGACTAGGAACTTGTTTGTACGCATTTTTATTCTATTGTAAGGTCACACATTTTTGTTTTGTTTGTGTTTTACCACTGCTGTCATTAATGTTCTGCCTTTACAGGCTGACACTGACACGCTCACTGGTTCATTGTGTGATTTAACGTTCTTTTGATGTCTAGGGCATGTGGTATTGTGCTGACTTGTAACACCCATGATTTGTTGTTTTCTTAATGTTGTTTCATTATATCCTCAGGAGAAAAAACGGAAAAAAGTGAGTCCACCACTGAGGGAATCATCACCGCATCCATCACTTTCATCCCTATCTCCAACGTCCTCGGACGGACGAAAATTGAAAGACCCATTACCTCAAAAAGGGAGAAGGAGCCCCCTTCGCTGAAAAAGGAAACTTTTCAATCTCTTCGTTCAAGAAGGAATCCTCTTCCAGCAAAGACAAATCGAGTAAACATAAGAGCAGCTCTGAGAAGGAAAAGCACAGCACAGACAAGCATAGAGAGGTGAAACCTCACAAGGTGAAAGACAAGGAGAAAATCAGCTCAGATCAGCGCAGAGAAGACAAAAAGGAGAGAGAGTCCGGTGGGCACAAGAGCAAAAGGAAAGCCATGGCAAACACAAGGACCGGGAAGGCTCCCATTCCTCCAGCAAAAGCTCATCCTCGTCGCTGGGGGAAAAAAGAGCTCAGTTCGTCGCACAAGGAAAAGCCGAGCAAAGAAAAAGGCAGCGGATCTAAAGAAAAGCATAAATCGTCACACAAGTCCAAGGACAGTGAAGAAAAATCATCAGGTTCTACCAAAGAGAAAGAGAAGCATTCCCATAAAGAGACGAGTTCGTTATCATTGGTCACAGATGTACCGAAAAAAAACCACAAGATTCCTCAAAATCGAAGAGTTCTCATGACAAAGAGAAACATTCGAAACACTCACATAGAAGAGCATTGTCTCCGGCGAAGCCTTTGAAAATGAAAAGAAGAAATTGAAAAGGTCTTATTCAAGTGTAGAACCTGATGTGAAGACTTCAAGGCGGCCTCCGTCGATAAGGAGAAAACTAACCCCGTTGTCCCGGTTGTCTCTAAGGACAGTAAAGATGTGAAATCTAAAGACCCTCAAAAGCTCACTTCATCAGGGCATAAAAATAAAGAACACAAAAAGAAGTCTTCTGATAAATGGCAACACTCTGCTCATTCGTCTGAAGGCAAATCAAAGCCAAACCGAGACGTTGCAAGTCTAGAAAGAAAAGTGAGTTCTGTGGAAAAACACTCAGACACACACCAGCGAGTGAGCAAGAGTGAAAAGTCAGAGTCGTTCACAAAATCGGACAAACTGGCCATGTCAGCGGATTTCCAACCACAACTTTTGTTATCTCCCCTGAAAAGTCGGTCAGAAGATGAGGACGGCCGTGGTCACGCAGTCGGCCCAACCGTGGAAGCTGCAAAGAAAATAAAGGGCCGTTCTAGTTTAAGCTCGGATCATGAGTCAGGCAGGTCAGATATTGAAAGTGAAAAACTCAATGAGAAAGCAAAGCACATTGTTTCCGGTCTCACGGACAGTGACAGTGATTTGGACGGGTCACCATTTTCAAAATCTCCTCAAAAGGAGGCCAAGCCAGTAACCCACCATAAGGAAAGTGTTGTGATGAAACCGAAAAAATCAAACTCTATAAAATCAAGTGAAAAGGGTAGGAAATCTCATGGAGAAAGTGGACATACGAAAGACACGCCTAGTGTACCAGTAGTAGATAAAAAGAGTGGAGGTCGGGATGTCAAGGAACATGGGAAAAGAAAATTAGAAGACAAGGATAAGACTAAAAATACGGATTCTAAGGAAGCGTTTTCTAGTCCAAGTCCAAAAATTCAGCCGCAACCGAACCCGGTAAAAATGGATTGAATGTGTTGGCGCCTAACGGAATTCCTATTGGAGACCTGATATCCATCAATGAAAAAATAGAAAAAGCACAACACAACCTCAACAAAGATTTGATTAACAGCATCATTGATGTTATAGCTGATACAGATGACTTTGATATTGATGACAGTGCCGTGTTTTTCGATATTTGCAGTTTGGATAAAAATTGTATTCTGCGGATTCAAAGCATTTTGCGAGACTAAAAATATTGTGTGGAACTTAAAACCCTCATTCTGATTCAGTGAAAGGATGCTGATTTTGTTTACCATTATGAAATTTTCCATTGGATAGAAAACAAAACAAATAGGGCTTCACACTGGTCGGTCATGTAGTCACGCTGAAACCAAAGTCTGAAGTAAACTGTGTCAATTCAGTGTTTGGAATTTTTTGTCAACTTGATGTGTCTTGCCATAAGTGTCAACTTATGCTGTGTTCATCATATCAAACAAACATTTTGTTGGGAGTTCTTTCAGGCTGTAGAGGGCTTGAAGATGAGACCATTCGGATGGAAGACGTTTTGCTCTGTGAATCTCCTTTATAAAATTAAGAGATAAACTGAATTTCATCTTATGATGACCTCTAACTTTCTTGCCTTCCCCTTGCAATGCATGTTGTTTTTGTTCACCATTTCACCCTTACTCTTGGGTGAGTTGAAAGTAGGGGAAGATTAGTAGGATATTGGTTTTCCTGGTGTTTATGGGAAAACAAAAGGAGGGTAAGATTTAGTAAGATATATGTTTTGATTTTCATTGTGTTTGTTGGAAAACAAAAGGAGGGTAAGGTTTAGTAAGAGATATGTTTTGCTTTTCATTGTGTTTGTTGGAAAACGAAAGGCGGGTAAGATAAGTGAGGTTGATTTTTATTGTATTTGGTCAGGGAAAGGGAGGTAAAATAGCAAATGTTGTTAGATATGAGTTTGATGAGATTTTTACAATCTTTATGGGGAAACAAAAGGAGGGCAAAGATTAGTAACATACTGATTTTCATTTTCTTAATAGGAACACGAAAGGAGACTAAGATTAGTAAGATATCATGGTGTTGATCATATTTTAATTTTTTTGGGAAGGAAGCAAAGCTAGGGTAACATTGGTGAGATATTGATTTTCATTGTATCTAAGGGGAAACTGAATGCAGGGTAAGTTTGATCAGAAAGTGATTTTCATAGTGTTTATATGGGAAAATGAAAGGATGGTAAGATAGGAAAGTATTGGTTTTCATAACCATGTTAATGGGGAAATGAAAGAAGAGTAAGATATTGATTTTCCTTGTGGTTATGGAAAACGAAAGAAGGGTAAAGATTAGTAAGATGTTGATTTTCATTGTGGTTACGGAAAAGCGAAAGGAGGGTAAAGATTAGTAAGATGTTGATTTTCATTGTGGTGACGGAAAACGAAAGGAGGGTAAAGATTAGTAAGATGTTGATTTTCATTGTGGTTACGGAAAACGAAAGGAGGGTAAAGATTAATATGATGCTGATTTTTATTTGGAAAAGAAACAATAATCATTGTCTCTATATAGGAAAATTAAAAAGATATTGTTGTGGGGTTTTTTGTGTCTCTTGGAAAACAAAGTTTTCATCGTCTTTATGCATCCTCTGTCTGATCAGCCACTACTTTTATTTTTCCTACTATGAGTGCTTTTTGGATTGACGTGCCATGTTTCACAACCACACCTAGCTTCTTGCTGTTACTTAATTTCGTTTTCTTGTTAAGTTATCTACTTGTACCATTCTGTGTTATGATATGATTATGGTCATGTACACGGTGCACCTGATAAATAACTGTCAACATAGTCTATGTTGATTTAGAGTCACATGGTAAAACTTTATTTAGAATGCAGAATCGTGGTCATGTTCTATGACAACAGAAAGTTGAATGATATGAGGAAACAACGAGCATGATTGATGAGTGGAGACTGAAAACTGTGTCTGTTTGCGAGGTTGAGCTACGTAACTTATTACATTGAGTTTTTATGTGTGTAATTATGTTTATGTTATATACAGTTGTCGCTGGATAAACATACACCCTTTGGGGTCGAAAAATGTGTATTTTAATGTAAATGCCATGTTTTTTATTGGAATTCAGTCAGATAACTGAAATTTATTGATTACACCACCTGATTGTAACACAATGAGATTTGCGAACTAATCACTGAAGGCCTTTTGCATATCAAACCCTGCCCTCACTCCCTTACTGTCTCTCTCAGCAGTGTATATGTGTGTGTGTGTCACTTGCCCTCTTCTACCCTATTGAATTCCATGGATTATATTTTTCCTTCACTGTCTCAGTTCTAAGCCAATCTTATTGCAGTCTATTGTCTCGATCCTAGGTGTTGAGAGGACTTGCGATGGATAAATTTGAAATTTGCAGAACAGTGTCTTTGATCATCGGAAACAAAGGGCTTGGTAGTCCAGAGGCAATGTGTCGCCTTCTCAACCAAGAGGTAGTGTGTTCGAGCCCCGCCAACGGTTGAAAAATGTTCTCAATTTTATTGCGAGCAAAATCTACCCCGTTGGTCTAGGTAGTCCCATCAGAGACGGGCGGTAAAAAGAGTAAGACTGTCTCAACTGTCTGACATCTTGTCTTGGGAGTGCTCAGATAGACAACAACCAAGTGGGACGTGACATAAGAAGACTGCTGACACGTTTGACCTAGTGTTGTTCACTGTCACTACAGGGTGATATCTGATCTCTTACCTGTTCAATAATTATTTTTGGGACAGAATTATCACCAACTACTCAACAAAGGATCTCTTTTAATTTTGAGGCCAATAATGGATAGACATGAAGTTGCATTTAAGAGAAAAGTATGCCTTAAATGCGTGTGGACAGTGTCTTTATATACAATCTTATTTATAAAGTAAAACTTTGATCAGCAGATGAAGGCATCTTGTGTTTATACAGGATGTGCTTTTATATGAAGCATGCTTTTACCTGGCGACTTCTGTATTATTATGTTCTTTTATAATAAAAAAAAAATAGAATTGTGATATGTTCTGATTTAATACTATACACTGCTGACGTCTGGCCATTGTTCACTCGTCACCTTGTAGCCCAATCACGGTATGTCCTGATTTTAGTCATCTGGTCACACTGTCCAAGGCTGTTCACTGTTTGCTAAGTCTAACACGTCTCAGTTCAATCAGTTGATTGTATTGTATTTTATTTATGACGTGTATGTGTACGAATTATTTAATAATTTATTGTGAACATTTGATTTGACTTTCCTTTCCCGTGATTCAAATTCTTCTTCTGTGGGTGTATTTTGCTAATGATTTAATTTAAGTGACATTTCTGTAGATTGTTCTGAACGAGTTGATCGTAATTTTGTAACGGGTGTGGCACATTATTTATAGGCTTGTTTAAATCAAGTGTATTATTAAGGGAGGATACAAAACAATTACCATTATATTCAATTGGAGGTACTAATATCATCTCAAAGTAAGCTGTGTCATGTGAGTTGTTGTTACATGTTTGTATGGGGATCCAGTGATAAAAAATGTCAAACGCCATCTATCCTCAATTGAGTATAATGGTGCAATGGGTAAATTGATTCAGTGAAAGAACATGAGGGTTTCTGCCAGCAAGGCACACTAGTTACTGCCAGCAAGGTACACTAGTTACACAAGGTACACTTGTTACTGCCAACAAGATACACTTGTTACTGCCAGCAAGGTACACTAGTTACTGCCAGCAAGATACACTAGTTACTGCCAGCAAGGTACACTAGTTACTGCCAGCAAGATACACTAGTTACTGCCAGCAAGGTACACTAGTTACTGCCAGCAACTAGTTACTGCCAGCATACTGCCAGCAAGGTACACTAGTTACTGCCAGCAAGGTACACTAGTTACTGCCAGCATACTGCCAGCAAGGTACACTTGTTACTGCCAGCAAGATACACTAGTTACTACCAGCAAGGTACACTAGTTACTGCCAGCAAGGTACACTAGTTACTGCCTAAATGCCTGGTGCTTGAGAAGCAGAGAAGACAGGCATTTGGGGGGGGAAACAGTCAGGGTGAAAAATTGGGAGTGATCACCATGGGAGTTTATTGAGTATGGTTCAGAAATTGAGATAAGATGAACAGGCAAGAATAAAGATCCAAAACCAGATCGTTTGTTATAAAACAGTCTGCATAAACACACATCTACATCTGCTGACCAAATTTTTTACTACATGATACAAGTGTTCTCATAAACACACAGTATGCATAAAAGCATGCTTTTTCCTGCACCCAGCAACTACTGTACTTTATGATAATCTGGTGCTGACTATACCTGTAAATGCATTTAAGGGGAAATCTTGATTTGGAAATGGGCATTTAGGGGGCAGTTTGTATGTATATTAAAATTGGTTTCACTGAGATTGTGGGCATTTAGGAGAAACAGCATTTAAGCAGTAACTACCGTACTTGTTTGTTCATTGCATTACAAATTAACGAAGACATCTCTTCAGTCTGTCACGTTATTTATTCTCCATCTCTTATGTCAGTTACCAAACTTCACCTCAAGAGGATCTTTTGTGTCTTTCTGGTTTTTAAAGTGATTGATGAATGTTCGCTGATTGTCTATCAACTTATAATGCAAAAAGATTGAGCTAGAAAATAAGGCACAGATATGTTTTTATACTGGTGCTACTTGTGTGTCCTACTTCTTTCCTTTCGCTTCAACTCGTTCACTTGTCTTTCATCTTAGTTTACCTTGCGATCACCACACGGTGGACAGGGTAAATTTCAGTGAGGCAAATAAATCAGCATTGCTAGTAGTGTTGAGACAAAGTTACAGACGTGTCATATATTGTGCTTCCACAAACCCACAATGTGATTTTTGTTATCATATAGGTGTATGTCTTAATATATTTATTAATATAATTATGTAACCTATCTGTGAAATAATGCAATATATGTGGTGTGAAAGCTGGATTTGTGTTTGCAAATTGAAGTTATTGTTTCATCAAGTGTCTAATATCTATACAGTGCTTTTAGTCAGTATTCTGGTAATAATACATTGTATTTGTATTATGGAGTGAAGGGTGGAAACTACATTTTTCAGTGAGTGAATATAGAATTCTAGACTGATCCATGATGTTTCTATTTATATGTGATAGATATACATCATGTGTGTCTGTGTATTCATACAGATTGGATGCACTGATGTGTACTTAAGATTTTATGTTTGTGCCTTGGCTGGATAAGAATAAGAGGAGGCAGAGAGTGTCACCAGCTAAACTTCAAAAAATCCAATATATATATATGCAGATGGAACAGTCTTCTTCCCATGTAAACGATTTTCACTTTCATCACACCATTGGCAGAGTATCCAGGTGTTTCAACTGTTTAGGTTTTCTCTTGGCTTTCTTACTTTGAAAAGTTTTCTGTTTTTAAGTCTATTTCAGTTAATTACCTGCTTAAAAATACCACGTCGTCATGACATGTGCCATAGTTTTGTACATGACTGTGAGAGTGTTGTTTTATTTCTTCTTCGCGGTTGACTTGATGGCTGGTTGATGGGAGGTGCTATTTTTTTCCTTCCTCTCCTTCACATTTGATTTATCTTGCTATTTCCTCTTAATTCGCCCTGAGATTTGATCACCACATATGGTGGATGGGGTAAATTATTGCAGTTAAATAGTAAAAAAAAAAACAACAAAAAGGCTTGTGGCTGGCATTTCCTTGAACCGTTTCTTGCCACCCCTGATGTAAATACAGTAAGAATGGTTTGCATTTCTGGCAGTTCATGGGGTGGTTGACGGGGGTTTTTTTGGTAGGCTTCACTTCTTTTCATTTCAACTCCATCACGTCTTTTTTATCTTGCTGTTTCCTCTTAATTTACCGTCAGATCATCGTACATGGTGAACAGGGTAAATTCCAGTGAAACAAACAAAGATCTGGCAGTTTAAGATCAAAGTGAGACAATAGAGAGAGAGAGAAGTATGTTATGAATAGAGACAATATCTTCAGGCGTGTGTTGTACTGACTGACTGAAACTGAAAGTAAATGTGTGCTCTTTTTTTAAATTTTTATGAAGCAATGGAAGGAGGCTGTGTCAGGTGAAGAACTGTAGATAATATTACTATAATATAAATAGTAATGAGTTGCCTCCTGTTTATTGCGTTGACTACTGAATTGCTTTTATGACTAAACCATGACAGTCTTGGACTGGTGGGTTTTTTAATGACACTTAAATTTTCATTCTCTGGCCAGGGACTGGACTGACTTTTGACGTTTCACTTTTTTTTTTTATGTTAGGTCGTCATGTCTCATATTATTATTATATTATGGTGTGCAGTTCGCGTGTGCTGCTGGGTAGGTCAATACTTCCTTTTGTTCATCTTGCCATTAAAATTCATTTTGAGGTCACCATGTATTATTATTATTATTATTATTATTATCGTTGACAGGGTAGATTGCAATGAAACAAACAAATAGCTCATACAATGTTGTTTTAATTTTTACTGTTTGCATGAACACAAAAAATGATTTCAATGTGAATCACATTTTATGAACACCATCATTCACAAACCTTCTGCTAGTCGACAATAATATTCTCATTGAGGATATGAATGTGAGAAGAACAGATTAATTATGTTGTGTTTTATTATAATGTCTCATAAAGCAATGAATAAAAGCTCTTGATCAAACCAGACAATGTACATGTAATTCTATTGGTCGTTATTTAAACTACTTACTAAATCGCATGTTAACATCATTTACAATACAACAAAGTGTCTCCACTCTTTCAATTTCTCCACTGTTTTAAAATTTTATTTCATTTCTCTTATATACATACTACAACTACAATTTCTTTTCCCTTTTGCTACATTACAACTACAATTTCCTTTGCCCTATGTTACAATACAACTACAATTTCCTTTTCCCTATGTTACACTACAACTGCAATTTTCTTTCCACTATATTACACTACAACTACAATTTTCTTTCCACTATATTACACTACAACTACAATTTTCTTTCCACTATGTTACACTACAACTACAATTTCCTTTGCCCTATGTTACAATACAACTACAATTTCCTTACCCCTATGTTACACTACAGCTACGATTTCCTTTCCCTCATGTTACACTACAGTTTCCTTTCCCCTATGTTACAATACAACTACAATTTCCTTTCCCCTATGTTACAGTGCAACTAATAGAACTACAATTTCCTTTCCCCTGTGTTACTCTACAACTACAATTTCCTTTCCCCTATGTTACACTACAACTACAATTTTTTCCCCCTGTGTTACAATACAACTACAATTTCCTTTCCCCTATGTTACTCTACAACCAATAGAACTACAATTTCCTTTCCCCTATGTTATTTACTCTACAATTTCTTTTTTCAATAGAACTACAATTTCTTTTCCCCTATGTTACACTACAACTACAATTTCTTTTTCCATATGTTACACTACAGCTACAATTTCCTTTCCCCTATGTTACCCTACAACTACAATTTCTTTTTCCATATGTTACCCTACAACTACACTTTCCTTTCCCCTATGTTACACTACAACTAGTACAACTACACTTTCCTTTCCCCTATGTTACACTACAACTAGTACAACTACACTTTCCTTTCCCCTATGTTACACTACAACCAGTAGAACTACAGTTTCCTTTCCCTTATGTTACACTATAACTACAATTTCTTATCTCTACACCACAATTTCCACAATTTCTTTTCCCCTATGTTACACTACAACGTTACAATTACAATTTCCTTTCCCCTATGTTACACTACAACTAGTACAATTACAATTTCCTTTCACCTATGTTACACAACTACAATTTCCTTTCCCTTATGTTACACTACAACTACAATTTCTTTCCCCCTATGTTACACAACTACAATTTTGTTTTCTTTATGTTATACTACAACTACAATCTCCTTTTCCCTATGTTACACTACAACTTCCTTTTCCCTATGTTACACTACAACTACAATTTCTTTTCCCTATGTTACACTACAACTACAATTTTCTTTTCCCTATGTTACACTACAACTAAAATTTATTTCCCCCTATGTTACACTACAACTACAATTTCCTTTCCCCTATGTTACACTACAACTACAATTTCCTTTCCCCTATGTTACACTACAACTTCAATTTCCTTTCCTCTATGTTACACTACAACTTCAATTTCCTTTTCCCTATGTTACACAATTTATTTTCCCCCTATGTTACACTACAGCACTAAAATTTATTTTCCCCTATGTTACACTACAGCTTCAATTTCTTTTCCCCTACAAGTATAAGTATGTTACACTACAACCACAATTCCTTTTCCCCTCTGTTACCATACAACTTTTAATACTAATGAACACTAGTCGCTGGATAAGCACACTCTGCATAAACACATGCCTACATCTGCTGACCAAATTTTTTACTCTATACATGTAATAAAAAGTGTTCCCATAAACACACGGTATGCATAAAAGCATGTTTTTTCCTGTGCCCGTAGGGTGTGCGTTTTAAACAGCATGTACTGTACCCTTGGTAGCATTTATGTCTCGCATTCTTGTCTTATAGAGCCCATGATAGCTGTGTTCTTTCTCCAGTTGCATCTATAACTACAGTATATGCCATATCTTTATTTAGTATAATTTATAATACTTGCAGGCTTACATGGTATGGAGGGGCTTAACATATATATATATATATATATATATATATATATATATATATATATATATATATATATATATATATATATATATATATATATACATATGTATATATTAATTATAAAATTAAATATATATTAATTATTAAAATTAAAAGAGGGAAAATGAAAATTTAATATTCTTCTACCACACAAATTTGACAAAATAAATTGTCTCATTGTGAAGATGATGTTATGATTTTTTAAATGCATTTTTATAGAAATATTAAAATTTGTAATAGGTACAACTTCCCACAAGCCAACAAAAGGTTGAGTGATCCGTTGTTACACATTATTTTTCACTTTCTTATTTGGTTTTTTGTTTGGTGGCTTTGTTCAACACTCATTGATATTTTAGAATTGATTTTATGTTTGCGATGTAAATAAAAACATTTTGTGAATTGAATGTAAATAAAAGAAATACGTTTCAAATCTTCTTTGGGTAAATTAAAAATTTTTTAGTATGACAGTTGGGTTGGGTCTAATTATTTCATGATTGATTGACATCTTGTTTGGCACACAGTTGACTGTCATTTAAAGTTATGAATGATATGCTAGTTCTCTCCCCTTTTCTTTTCGGTCAGCCTACTACCTGTTGTATAATCCAATAAAGGTAGAAAGAGCAATGCATGTAGTTGCAATTTGAAACAAATTTCATGAGAGAGAAATAACTTGAAAGACATTTCATGAGGTGAGAAAATATTCATTTAAGACACATTTCATGAGAGAATAATAATTTGAGACACATCTCATGGGAGAATAATATTTTGACATGCATTTCATGAGAGAATGATAATCTGAGACACATTTTGAGAAAATGTTAAATTGAGACACATTTCAGGAGAGAATGATAATTTGAGATATATTTGATTTGAGGCATTTCAGGAGAGAACGATAATGAGACAAGTTTCAGGAGATAATGATAATTTGAGATTAATAATTTTAGACATTTCATGTAATCACCTATACATGTAATTTAAGATACATTTTTGAGAAAATGATAATTTGAGACACATTTCAATTTCATGAGAGACTGAAAATCAATACACAAGACGCTTAATTGTATAACGAAAGGGTAGGATAGATGACGACAAAGACAATTAAACTTTTTCTCATTTGTAGGGAAGGAGGAGCTCATGGGATATACAGTAGTCGCTGCATAAAAGCGCACTCTGCATAAACACACGCCTACATCTGCTGATGGAATTTTTACTATATTAATTAAAGTGATCTCATAAACACACGGTATGCATAAAAGCACACTTCTTACATCGCACAAAGGGCGTGCGTTTATCCAGCGACTACTGTATTATATTTAGGCTAAAGCAAACTTTGAAGAGTGTTAATTAAGTCAAACCTGATAGTGTGATTAATGTAATTATCTATTGAATTATGAAAATATTCATAGAAAGGTACTGATGAGGATGATTACTACAAGTATTGTTATTATTGTTGCATCTATGAATCTATTTTAAAAGCTCACTTATTTTGCTTTACAATGCACTGTTGTCTTTTTCCTTTTTCAATCCATGAAATCGCTTTTCACGATTCATCCATTGAAAAAATGTTTCTTTCTTACATAAAAATTTGCCTTGCCTGAATTCAGATACTTATTTGCCACATTAAAAAAATGTGCTTTGCCTCAATTTAAACCATTTTTTTTATAATGTAAAAATGTGCTGTGCCTCAATTCAAACATCTGCATTTATTTTATGAAGTGAACAGGTGCTTTGCCTGAATTCACATATTTATTTACCACAAAAGAAATGTGCTCTGCCTCAATTCAAACCATTTTTAAAAAATATAATGTAAAAATGCTCTCTGCCTAAATTCAAACATCTGCATTTTTTCTATTATGTAAACATGTGCTTTGTCTGAATTCACATATTTCTCTATTACTTAAAAATATGCTTTGTTTCATATCAAACATCCCTCTATTACATAAGCCTCAACTATGCATGAATTCAAACGTTCTCTCTCTCTCTCTCTCTCTCTCTCTCTCTCTCTCTCTCTCTCTCTCTCTCTCTCTCTCTCTCTCTCTCTCTCTCTCTCTCTCTCTCTCTCTCTCTCTCTCTCTCTCTCTCTCTCTCCCTCTCTCTCTCTCTCTCTCTCTCTCTCTCCCTCCCTCCCTCTCTCTCTCTCTCTCTCTCTCTCTCTCTCTCTCTCTCTCTCTCTCTCTCTCTCTCTCTCTCTCTCTCTCCCTCTCTCTCTCTCCTCTCTCTCTCCCTCCCTCCCCTCCTCTCTCTCTCTCTCTCTCTCTCTCTCTCTCTCTCTCTCTCTCTCTCTCTCTCTCTCTCTCTCTCTTTCTCATATATATATATATATATATATATATATATATATATATATATATATATATATATATATGCTTTTACTTAAAGATGTGCTTTACCTCAAAACAAACAAATTACTACGGTTATTTTCATAAAAGATAGTATGAATATGATTCTGGTGCTTAGATTTCATACCATACATTAGCAATATCATATTACATGTGTGCTTTTGATGTAACTATTGTTTCACACTTGAGAACCTTTGTTTAAAACATTTTGAGTCTTCACTGCATTCACAATATTTATTGTCCTTACTTCTACTGTGTCGTGGCATCGGTGGCCGAATGGTTAAGCTGCTAGATTCTGGATCATGAGGTCCAGAGTTTGAATCCCAGCAAAGCTAGTTCTGTCGTTGTGTTCCTTGGCAGAGACATTTTACACACACTTTTTTTCACTCTACCCAAGTGCTAATGGATACAGACACTAGCTTGGGAGTACAGAACCTGTGCCAGACTAGCATCCTGTCCAGGAGGTGATTATTATCACCTGTTCCGCTTCACGCTATAAAAATCGGGATATGCTCCGGCTCTATGAGCCATAATGGCCTTGAAGGAACTTCACTTATTTTCTCCTACTGTGTCAGTGTCAGTAGATTCTAGTTCAAGTAATGTGGAAGAGATGAGAAATCAAGTCATATTTACATTTTTATCAAACTCCTCTCCCTTCCTTCACTTTTCTATCCATAGTCTGGTCTGGTGGAATTTGAACTAATCACTTTTTCCATGTCTGTTGCATGGGATGATCTCAGATTGGGGAAAAGATTTTCAGAAGAGAATTTCGTGTGCTGTTGACGTTAAAACTATTTATTTTCTTGGCTTGCACCTTTTTAGGTCAATGTTTGTATACTGAAACATATCACTATTGAGATTGGTGAGATATGTGGGGTATGTCTATATTTACAAACATTTGATAATATTCATGGATGTTATTTGTAGGGAGGCAATGCGGGAGCATATATAATGTATGAATTTATTATTTGAAAATGTCATTGCTGTGAAAGAAAAGCGTCAACTGGTTTGTTTGCTTTTTTTTAAAAAGTCAGCTGTCTAAATCTAAACCACAAGTTGATTATTGATTGGTGATTACATGTATTTAAAATAATTTTAAATTACATTTGAGACATTATTACATCTAATCAATCAAGTGATAATATTGTTAGCTTGTACATGTTATCTATTGCACAGCAGTGAAACGCTGTTTCATAAGTTTTGAACTGCTGTACCAACTTTGCAATGTTTTATTTCAACTACAAGTACATGTACAAGTTTTTGCATGGCCTTACCATTACACCAATGCATTCATTTCAACCCCTTTGACTTTGATCCAGAAGGCCATAATTATGAAATATCAATATGAAGAAGTTTTGTAATCCTTGTTAATTGTTTGATTGTGCTAAGACGTCATTACGTTCATTGCGTGTATACACGTGTAATGTAATATACATGAAATCAGTTTGTCATTCCTTGTATGATATGTTACTCTACCATAAAACATGAGATGAATTAAACCTAAAGGTCTAAGAAGTGTTTGCATTTTGCCTTTTACTTGTTTGTTAGTAATTGAATAATTTATTGTTCATTGTTAATGTTATTGTGAGTGTCTTTCATTTTTTATTTGTAAGTGATTGTCTTTTGCTTTTATGTTAATGTGATTATCTTTTAAATGTATGCTAATGTGGCTGTCTTTATTTGTACGTTATCATGATTGTCTTTTATTGAGATGTTATTGCGATTGTTTTTTATTTAGACGTTATTGTGATTGTCTTTTAAATGTATGCTAACATGGCTGTCTTTATTGTCGTTTTGTGATTGTCTTTTATTAGACATTAATGATTGTCTTTTATTTAGACGTTATTGTGATTGTCTTTTATTTAGACAGTATTGTGATGGTCTTGTATTTAGACGTTATTGTGATTGTCTTTTATTTAGACATTATTGTGATTGTCTTTTCTTTGTATGTTATTGTGATTGTCTTTTATTTGTATGTTACTGCGATTGTCTTATATTTGTACGTTATTGTAAATGTCTTTTATTTGTTTGTTATTGTGCTGATCTTTTATTTGTACGTTATTGTGATTGTCTTTTATTTGTAGGTTATTGTGATTGTCATTTATTTGTACATTATTGCGATTGTCTTTTATCTTTTATTTGTACGTTATTGTGATTGTCTTTTATTTGTACATTAATGTGCTGTTTGCAGACTCCCCCACCCGATGACATAGTGCTGATTGCATAATCCTCCACCTCATGACATACCGCTGATTGCACAATCCTCCACCCCATGACATAGTGCTGATTGCATAATCCTCCACCCCATGACATAGTGCTGATTGCACAATCCTCCACCCCATGACATAGTGCTGATTGCATAATCCTCCACCCCATGACAATGCTGATTGCATAATCCTCCACCCCATGACATAGTGCTGATTGCACAATCCTCCACCTCATGACATAATGCTGTTTGCACAGTCCCCCACCCCATGACATTGTGCTGATTGCATAATCCCCACTCCATGACATAGTGCTGATTGCACAATCCTCCACCCCATGACAATGCTGTTTGCACACTCCCCCACTCCATGACCCATGACATAATGATGTTTGCACACTCGCCCACTCCATGACCCATGACATAATGATGTTTGCACACTCCCCACTCCATGACCCATGACATAGTGCTGTTTGCACACTCCCCCACTCCATGACCCATGACATAATGATGTTTGCACACTCCCCCACTCCATGACCCATGACATAGTGCTGTTTGCACACTCCCCCACTCCATGACCATGACATAGTGCTGATTGCACAATCCCCCACTCCATGACCCATGACATAATGCTGTTTGCACAATCCTCCACCCCATGACAGTGCTGATTGCATAATCCTCCACCCCATGACAGTGCTGATTGCATAATCCTCCACCTGATGACATACTGCTGTTTGCACACTCCCCCACACCATGACATAGTGCTGTTTGCACACTCCCCCACCACGTAGATAGTGCTGTTTGCACACTCCCCCACCACGTAGATAGTGCTGTTTGCACACTCCCCCACCACGTAGATAGTGCTGTTTGCACACTCCCCACACCATGGGATAGTGTTGTTTGCAGACTCACCCTCCCGATGACATAATGCTGTTTGCATAATCCTCCACCCCACGACATATTGCTGTTTGCATAATCCTCCACCCCATAACATAGTGCTGATTGCATAATCCTACACCCCATGACATATTGCTGTTTGCATAATCCTACACCCGATGACATAATGCTGTTTGCATAATCCTCCACCCTATGACATAGTGCTGTTTTGCATAATCCTCCATCCCATGACATAGTGCTGGTTGCATAATCCTCCACCCCATGACATAGTGCTGTTTGCATAATCCTCCACCTCATGACATAGCGCTATTTGCATAATCCTCCACCCCATGACATAGTGCTGTTTGCATAATCCTCCACCCTATGACATAGTGCGGATTATATAATCCTCCAACCTATGACATAGCTGTTTTCACAATCCTCCAACTCATGACAGCGCTGTTTGCACAATCCACGACATATTGATGTTTGCACCATCGTCCACCTCATGACATAGTGCTGTTTGCACAATCGTCCACCTCAAAACATAGTGCTGTTTGCACAATCGTCCACCTCATGACATAGCGTGTTTGCACAATCGTCCACCTCATGACATAGCGCTGTTTGCACAATCGTCCACCTCATGACATAGCGCTGTTTGCACAATCGTCCACCTCATGACATAGCGCTGTTTGCACAATCGTCCACCTCATGACATAGTGCTGTTTGCACAATCGTCCACCTCATGACATAGCGCTGTTTGCACAATCGTCCACCTCATGACATAGTGCTGTTTGCACAATCGTCCACCTCATGACATAGCGCTGTTTGCACAATCGTTCACCTCAAGAAATAGTGCTGTTTACACAATCGTCCACCTCAAGACATAGTGCTGTTTGCACAATCGTCCACCTCATGACATAGTGCTGTTTGCACAATCGTCCACCTCATGACATAGTGCTGTTTGCACAATCGTCCACCTCATGACATAGCGCTGTTTGCACAATCGTCCACCTCATGACATAGCGCTGTTTGCACAATCGTCCACCTCATGACATAGTGCTGTTTGCACAATCGTCCACCTCATGACATAGTGCTGTTTGCACAATCGTCCACCTCATGACATAGCGCTGTTTGCACAATCGTCCACCTCATGACATAGTGCTATTTGCACAATCGTCCACCTCATGACATAGTGCTGTTGAACAATCCTCCACCCTATGACATAGTAATGTTTGTATCACTCGTCCACCTCATGACATAGCGCTGATTGCACCATCGTCCACCTCATGACCTAGCTGTTTGCACAATTGTCCACATCATGACATAGCGTTGTTTGAACAAGCATCCATCTCATGACATAGCTGTTTGTACAATCGTCCAACCTCATGACATAGTGCTGTTTGCACCATCGTCCAACTCATGACATCAAGCTTTTGTACAATCGTCCACCTTATGACATAGTGCTGCTGCACAATCCTACACTCCATGACATAGTGCTGTTTGTACAATCCTCCACTCCATAACATAGTGATGTTTGCAGAATCCCCATACTCCATGACATTATTGTATTGACATAGTGCTGTTTGCAGAATCCTCATACTCCATGACATTATTGTATTGACATAGTGCTGTTTGACAGAATCTGTTGAACACTCCATGACATTATTGTATTGACATAGTGTTGTTTGTAGAATCCTCCACCCATGACATAGTGTTGATTGCACACTCGTCCACCCCATCCCAAGACACAGTTTCACTTTTCCATCCCATGAGATAGTGCTCACTCTTCCAACTTCCATCCCATGAGATAGTGCTCACTCTTCCACCCCATGAGATAGTGCTCACTCTTCTATCCCATGAGACAGTGTTCACTCTTCCACCCCATGAGATAGTGCTCACTCTTCCACCCCATGAGATAGTGCTCACTGTTCCACCCAATGAGATAGTGCTCACTCTTTCACCCCATGAGATAGTGCTCACTGTTCCACCCCATGAGATAGTGCTCACTGTTCCACCCAATGAGATAGTGCTCACTCTTTCACCCCATGAGATAGTGCTCACTCTTCCACCCCATGAGATAGTGCTCACTCTTTCACCCCATGAGATAGTGCTCACTGTTCCACCCAATGAGATAGTGCTCACATTCCACCCCATGAGATAGTGCTGTTTCACTCTTCCACTCCATGACATTATTGTATTGACATAGTGCCCCATGAGATAGTGCTCACTCTTCCACCCCATGAGATAGTGCTCACTCTTCCACCCCATGAGATAGTGCTCACTCTTTCACCCCATGAGATAGTGCTCACTGTTCCACCCAATGAGATAGTGCTCACTCTTCCACCCCATGAGATAGTGCTCACTCTTCCACCCCATGAGATAGTGCTCCACTGAGACTTCCACCCCATGAGATAGTGCTCACTCTTTCACCCCATGAGATAGTGCTCACTGTTCCACCCAATGAGATAATGCTCACTCTTCCACCCCATGAGATAGTGCTCACTCTTCCACCCCATGAGATAGTGCTCACTCTTTCATCCCATGAGATAGTGCTCACTCTTCCACCCCATGAGATAGTGCTCACTCTTCCACCCCATGAGATAGTGCTCACTCTTTCACCCCATGAGATAGTGCTCACTGTTCCAACTTCCAATGAGATAGTGCTCACTCTTCCACCCCATGAGATAGTGCTCACTCTTCCACCCCATGAGATAGTGCTCACTCTTCCACCCCATGAGATAGTGCTCACTCTTCCACCCCATGAGATAGTGTTCACTCTTCCACCCCATGAGATAGTGCTCACTCTTTCACCCCATGAGATAGTGCTCACTGCTCCACCCAATGAGATAGTGCTTACTGTTCCACCCAATTATTTAGTGCTGATTACACACTTCTCCTTCACCCCAAATGAGACAAACTCAAATAACATAAACACAGTTGTTCTATGTTCAGATGTCGTGTGCTTACTGTTCCACCCAATTATTTAGTGCTGATTACACACTTCTCCTCGCCCAAATGAGACAAACTCAAATAACATAAACACAGTTGTTCTATGTTCAGATGTCGTGTACAATTTCAGTTTAATTTTCACTGTAGTGCAAGACAATTACATTACAAATGTGATCACTGCTATCACAATCAGCAAGAACAAAAACAGATCATTTTCTTTCTAACAGTATCTGTGTAGTTTGTAGATATTACATGTAGTAGTACTACATGTAAAAAAGTGTAGTTCTAGTGGTAGTAGGCATTCTAACAATTCACAGTAAAAGTTGTGAGTTGAATGTGCCCGAATGTCCACATGGACATTGAAATCATTGCAATATATGCAAATCAGGCCGGTGTTCACACAGATCTATTCTAATTCAAGTAATTCTTCTATGTCTAGTTCGCTCCTTAGATGAATTTGTTTGTATGTTTTTGTCACATTGCAAATCAGGCCAATATTCTTCTACGGATCTAGTCTATGTCTAGTAGGCTCCTTGTTTTTGTTACATTGCAAATCAGGCCCTGTCCACAGTATGTCTAGTAGGCTCCTTGTTTTTTGCATTTCACCCTGTCTGTAATGCTTTCACTCTCAGGGTAAAATTAAGAGTAAGACTATGACTAGAGGGAAAAGCAAGATGAAAGACATTTGAAAGAATGAAAGGAAAGAAGTAGGACCTACCACTAGTACCAGTCAGACGCATTTCACTCTAACGTTGACTGATTCACTTTCTAAGCATAGGGATACATCACATTTGTTACTAGGATGAAGATGAACATTTAAAATAGAAAGCTTTTCAATATATGTAACTTTTTTAACAAATAGATGTTCAGATTTGCATGTTTCATGAAGACAGATGGACACAAATTGAGGTTAAAATGCACAACATTGAAGAAATACATAAGATATTTTGTTGCTTTCCTCCAGAAGTGAGAACTGTAGCAGATCATAAAAAGTGCATTATTGATTCAATGATTGTTTCAAATCTGTTCTCTATCGGTAAAAAAAGGAAAGGGGAAACAATTGGCTACACCTAATTAAATTTGCAAAGATCATCTTTTTAAAATCATATTAAATAGATGTGTCTAATACAAATCATGATTTCCAATTAATTGTATTTTTTGTCTTTCTGTCTTCAATGCCTTTGTTTTTTCTTTACACTAAGGCATATCACGATAACTACACATACATTAAATTCACAGATACATCATATGTAACACAATATTCTTAACATTATGCATACATACATACATATATATATGGAACAGCAAGTGAGGTTTCCTTAAAAGCGATAAGAAAATAGTTTATTTTTGGATACAGCTGATCTTCTTTCTTTATTAAATTTAATTGTAAATGAAATAAAGAAAAACAGAATGATCATCAGATTACACTAAAAAGCAACAAAACCGGAGATTTCAAATCGACCCTTTGCTACAGTCTAAGTCTCAACGTCAACCTCAGGTCACATTCATTAAAACTTTTAGCATTGCATAAAAAAACTTCACACTGGCAATACATTACATTAACATAGCACACATGGATGGAATAAGCCAATGATGAGTTGAAAGTAAAGAGATAAGCAATGTGTCAATGACACCATACACATGTATATATATTATTTAAGTAGGAAATGAAAATATCCTGGTTTCAAATTCATATTTACGATTCTATTGACTTGGGTACCTATTCACGAATAAAATCTTCAACTGTCTTTCAATCATATGTACGGTCTGCCTCTCTCTCTTTTGTTTTCTTGTTTATTTTTATCTTAAGAACGTAAGCTTACTGACACCTGTTAACGTTTAAAAGAGAACAAAAATATATGTGCTGTTCCTCAAAACATTCCGTGTGATATAGTATAATAATAATATGTGTAAACATAAGGAGGACCTATATATATATATGGTCTCAGGAAAATACAATCATTCTGATTTTCATAGTGACAACTGAGAGTAAGAAAAGCACAAATACAATACGTGTACTCACTAACCTTTTGCACAAATCCCTCTCATATTTCGTCATGCCAAATGATCTGAGTACTATAATAATATACAGTTATCTTTGCTTAAGAGGTTGGTTCTGCGTAGAGGCCGATTTTCACGCAACAGATAGTTTTCTTTCATTATCATGCCAAGCGGGTGCTTACATAACACTTCAGTCCAGCTAAGGCTTGTTCATTTAATTTGATTTACCCACATCCACAACTAAGGGGATCTCGGGGTTTTTGGTAGGATTTTTAATTTTGCCCAGACTGCCCTTTAAACAGCCAAGGGATCTTTAACGTACACAGAGTGTTGTGATATGCACATGGGACCTCCTTTTTATCGTCCGTCTCCGATGGGACTCAGTGCGATCCACCTACCTGGACCAGGAGGGTAGATTTTGCTTGAAAAAAATCAAGAATATTTTTCAACCATTCACACTCACAGGGCTTAAACCAACTACCTTTTGATTGAGAGGCTGACACCTTGCCTCTGGACTACCGAGTCCCCCTGTCCAGCTAAGAGATTGGTTTGCATTTTATTAGAAGGCCAAATGATCTGCTAAACTCAGTGAAATGAAAACAAAAATTCAAATTCAGATCGGTAATGCTGCATTTCTTTCAATCTAAAACATGTACATCGTCTTGTGGGCACAGAATCTATGCTAGGTCCTGCAGAGTCAGCGTCAGGATCTTTGATGTTGA
This sequence comes from Doris montereyensis, assembly GCA_037039925.1. Taxonomy (NCBI): domain Eukaryota; kingdom Metazoa; phylum Mollusca; class Gastropoda; order Nudibranchia; family Dorididae; genus Doris; species Doris montereyensis. Next base: position 145,373 of record JAXRKP010000019.1, read on the forward strand.
CACTAGACTCTCACCAGATGAACAAGGCCATCAACACTTATGGTTCATATCAGTACAGGACAAATGCAAACCAGATCGGAACATTTTGATTTGATCAAAGGCCCCACCATAACTGATGCAAACTTAAAGTAAAGCATTTGTTATCACTGACTGATAAAGAAGTGATGATGGTCTGAATTAAAACTGGATTAGGCCTAATTGTTCAATGTAATGGCCACCTAGTTTATAGCAATCAGTAGGAAAAGAGAACAGGAATGAAATTTTAAAGAAATGAACACTGCTTTGTTGTTCCTCTTTCTTGTACATCCTCCCCTTCCTGTTTTGAGTCTGAGCTCTAAACCTAAGAGTCTGACCAATTTGCGTTAAGTGATGATTGTTTTCCTCTACTAGACCGTTGGGCTATGAGGCTGTCTTTTATCGCCTCCCGAAAACCGACTTCTTAGGCGGAGACTACTGTATAATGAAAACAAAAACTATTCAAAGGGTGATTTTACAAAAATAAAAATGAGAGACAATCAAATGTCTACTCTATGGAAACCACAGTCACGGCTTCAGCTTAAACAGACATACAAGGCAGTTTTAAAAAATAAAAAGACATCTTGGAAGCTGCTCTCTCTCTCTCATTAATCTCATTCATAAGGGATGCAGGACGTCACACATGAGATAGAAAGAGTTTCTACAAAAGGATTCCCAATGTAATGTTCTTACAAGGCCGTTTGGGTTGCTGATGGTCTAATTAAATTTCATCCACTCTTACTCTAACGTCACATTTAATGGAATAAAACAAAGCAACCTTTGACACACACACAAAGCACTCAATGGGCACAGACAAGTGCTAAACTAAAAATTCTATTTACTGTCATTGGTGTGTTGCTATTATTGTGGAAACCCTGGAGAGTCTAACTCAGGTTCAGAATGACTGATCTATTCTTATAAATAATGATGAGCGAACTGGAAATAACAAATAAAAAGGTTCAAAAAGGGCACACATGAACACAAGTACATATATAATAATAATACCTAACCTTTACCCTCTTAGCTAAAACTTGTGTAACTATAGTCACAAAGATCAACAAAAAAAAGGAATGTGGGAAACGGTGGGTAAATGTCTTTAAGGTCCAGTTCACATAGAAACAAAACTAAAAACGAGAAATTCGTAACGTCTCACGCGTGTAAGCTTAAGTGGAAAAAAAAGACTTGAACGAGTCTCAAACATGAATATGCATCAATACGCCAGAAACGAGAAACACATGAGGTAACGTGAGGAGGTAAAGTGAACATGTTCACTTTTTATGTGACATTTCGTGGTCAAGAGCGCACTAAACAGTGAAGCCTTTTTCTGTTTCAAAACTAGATTTGTGGCGTGAGACGTTTTGCATGCCGACGTTTCACGTGTCAGCATTTAGTATGTCTTCCTATGTGAGCTGGGCCTAAAATAGACGTAATTCTACTAGGGCAACAATCACGTCAAATGCTGAATAAAACTAAGGCACAAAGTAGACATGTTATGTATTTGGCTGCTAGTTTATTGCTATCACAAAGTCAATGTACAAAATACATGCTGGTATTTCTATGATACAAATCACATAAATCCTTCATAGAATTGTCAGTGGCAACTGCTCATCCAGACCCCATCCGTCTTTCATTCACACTAGTGGTTGATTTGATGTCAAACTTGACCCCCTTTCTGGAAAAGGACAGAGGAAACACAAGGAGATTATATATTCGTAGATTTGATGGCATGGCCGAATCAAAGTAATTCTGTAATTTCAAGTCACTTTCTTAATTCTAAATCAGGACCAGCGTGGACATATCAGACACTGTGATTTGACTTCCCTGTTTTGAGATTTTGCTTCAAATTTGTTTAATTGGAAATTACTCCATTCACCCTATATACATGTATATGCAGTGATCTAAAGGTCAATTAAGAAAAAACAGAAAGATGCAAGATAAGCGAGGGAAAGAAATAGGACCTACCAGTAGCACCCGTCAACCACCAACTCACGTTTTGAGAAACACAAAAGGCAATGAAAGAAATGAGAATAAATAAATATTTCTAAAAACTTGAAATTGCCATCTAACAATAAAAAAATTATTCAAATCATTTGAAGAATTTTACAATGGCATTGATAATTCTTGCTCATCTGTTTTAGATTTTTCTTGTTTTCAATCCAAACATCCTTAGAATTAGAATGTATTTTAAATTTAACGCCATTTTGAAATAATGACTTATCTCCCTTGAATCAAAGTCTGCCATATGTATTGTGCACACTAATGAGATATAGGCCTATTTAGTTCTGTTTCGCCTTTTCATTTTCAGCACGTAAGGAAGTTGCTTTTCAAAGAGAAAGAAAAATTCCGGGATTCCATTTTTTTTCGGTTGGGCATTGCCTGAGTGCAGGCTCACCGACTGTTCATTTATCCCCCAGCAGGCCATTTCATTCAAAGTCCATCTCAACTACTGGAGGAGCATACAGTACACAAGCCTGTTAGGCTTTTCGTACTAACACTTTGACAAGATCTTTCTCTACCTATAGATGGGTACACATTCACACATGAGGCAAGTGAGGAAATAGAGTGAAGTACCTTTCCTAAGAGTACAATGTTGTGAAAAAACTCCACCTGCACCAGCCGTGGGGCTTGAACAAGTGTCGTCGTAATTACATGATTTGATTTTACCCACATCCACAACAGGTGATCTCGTGGTTTTACGTAGGATTTTTAATTTTGCCCGGACTGCCCTGTAAACAGCCAAAAGACTGCAAACGTTAATGCACAGAGTGTTATGATCTGCAAACGGGACCTCCTTTTTATCATCTGTCTCCAATGGGAAAAGAAAGTGGTAATATCTATCAGCAGCACCCATCAACCACACATTCAATGATAGGGAAACAAATTTAATTAATAGGCAAAGACACAAAGAAACAAAGACAGGAAAGAAGACGCACAGATGACAGAGAGTTTGTTTCACTGAAATTTACCCCATCTACCATTGTGGTCCCGAGGAAGGCATTTTTACCACAAATCTGACAAATCTTGTTTATTGCACTACTGGAGGCAGCAGGTAATTCCCTTCACAATGATACCATAACAAAGGCTCAGTATTGGTTCTTTTGTTTTATACAATTTTTAGAAATGATATCGACCTAACCTTCAGCACATTGGTTGTACCATAAAAACTGGAAATTTTGTCTTAAGTATACAAGTTCGTATTCATTCTAATTGCCACAAAGTACTTTATCCGAATCATGTGTTTTTGAGGAATTATCGTCAATATCAGCTAAGACCGGGCGAATATTACGGGAAACATTTTGTGCACCCTGTTATAAGAAAAATGCCATCCAGACATGAGTATAAGGGACCTGGAGCAGTTGAAATAGGCTTGAAATGAAGTATTTGATAGCCTCTTAACATTGTATGATGTTTCAAAGTATTATATTATTCTTTTATACGTTTATATGCGAAAAAACATTCAAATAACAGGGAAAAAAATATTTTAATGTGATTTTCTCAAAATTTCACTTTTTATTTATAGTCCGATTGCCCCCAAATTTGGTGTATAACATCTATAATGTAAAAACATATTTCACCCGGTAGTGATTTTTGATATATCCTCAACTTTTTTCAAAAGGAATTTTTTTGTGATTAAATTTGCCAAAAACGTGGAAAGGTTGTATATGCATTTTCACAACATTAATAAAATCATAGCCATTTAATTTATCCAAAAAAGCTACTGGGTGTGGCTAGATACTGAACAAAATAACATGTGTGCAAAGTTATAGCCAAGTTTGTTTATAACTAAAAAAAAACATTTGAAATGAAGTTATACTAAAGGTATTTTCGCAATAAAAATTAAAGATGGCAACGTTCCCATGGCAACCACATGATAACAAATTTTTAAAAAATATTTTTATCAGCTAATTTAGACATGCCAAGTACAATGGTAGTTGTTGAATTAATTGTCTACATCAAATTAACCCCCCCCCCCTTAAAGAAAGATGAAACGGCAAGATGTAAAATAACTGAAAGAAGATAAGGAAAGAAATAGGACCTACCAGCAGCACCCGCCAACCACCCACGATCACAGAGATAGAAAAATGATAGTATTAAATATCAACATGTTAGTAGGCAAAAAGAAAATAAAGTACAAAATGATTTATAAGTCAAAAGAATTTCAAAATCACTCAATATATTCGATTTCTTCCATAGAAATCTCTTTCCTCTGATATCTAAGTGGCAATTGTGAAGAGTCAATGGCCATTCTATTAGCAACTGCAGATTGAGTTTTGTTGGTCTAGATCAATATTGGAGACCAGGCTTATAGGGCTCGCTATTTGGTCTGAAAGTTGATTTATAGATGTAAAATGCATAAATAATTATAATGTATACAATTAATTCTCCCCCCCCCAAACAAACTCCAATACATATTTTATGACAATATACAGTATGTTTCAAAATAAATGGAAACCATATAAATGGGTTCTGGTAATTAAATCAAACAAAACTTTTACCATAATGTATAAAACTGAAGTTTATTGTGTTAAAATTGCACGGATAATACCCATGTTGTTGAGATGTTATTAACATTTATATGGGTTCCATTTAATTTGAAACATACTGTATGTACATATGTGCCAGACCTTGGAAGTCACATTAGCAGCCTAACTATTTGACTAATTCATAAGTGATCAATAAAAGCCTCAGCATTATATAGAAGCAACATCGTATTTTATAAAGTTATGTAAAGCAGCAAGACATTGACAATGAGTAAACTTAACTCACAACGACTGTGTGAGTGGAGATTAAACATTGGATTTACCATCACAGTCACAGCCTGGTGTAAGAATCAAAGCTACTCAGTTAACATATAATTGGGAGAGTAAGCCCCAAAAATATGTACATGAACACATCGTAGCACATATCTAGCAAATCAGATCACCAAAGAGTAACACAGTGATAAAGCTTTTGAATGGGTTCTGTCAATAGCTATTGGCTGCCAAACCAGACACCTGTTGGTATTGATTTCCTTATTTTTTACTTTCACTGGTTCCTGATACCTTTCCATGTCAGCATTTCTCACATGTGTAGTCAAATGTGCAGATCAAAACAAGTAAGTCTGCTCCTTGACTTACAAGGTTAGAGTTTCAAGGTGGGAAGAAAAGCAGGGATCTTCGTTTAGATCATAAACGTGACTGGAGCCATTCTATTGCTATGAAACGTCCAATATTCATAAAGACACAAAAGAAGCATATGCTTGATCCTTTACAGGATGAAAGAAACATTGTAGCGAAAACATAGAGCCTTTGTAATGAAACCGTGGTGTTGTGAGTTTGTAATCACAACAACACTGATTCAAAACCTATGGCTGTCCAAGGCGTTTTTTCACAACTTGTACGCTTAGGAACTCTTAGGAACGGAAAGGTATTTCTCACTTGACTTGAAGCTATAGGAAGAGAAATATCTTGTCAGAGTGTTGGTACAAAGCACAGGTGACAGGTTGTTATACTGGTATACATGCTCCCCAGGGAATTGAGGAGGACTGAATGAAATGGCCTGCTGGGGGATAAATGATGTACAGTCAGTGAGCCTGCACTTGTGTGAGGATACAGACTATAAATTTACCTTAATCTTTTTAAGTCATCTATTGCGCATTCAGTCAGTTTTACCAACAATATATCAACGGTGTCGAGCACAAACCAGCCTGGTCGAAAATCACTAATTTTACAGGAGCATGACAATATGCACACATGAGATGGATGAGATGTTTGTTCTGATGGGCTAATCATTTTTTTAACATGAAATTAATTTATTATAACTTCTTGGACTTGGCCATTTTGAGACAAAAGAAATTGAAGCACTCAGCCATTTGTACCTTGACTGACCCATTAAGTTGAAAACTGAATTGGCTGTTTGTGCCAATATCAACCATGAAAGCTCTACTTGGCCGGTTTGATAAAACATACGTTTGAAGCATTTCTATTTAGATAATGTCTTCTGCTATTTTTACATAGTGTAGGTTTAGTTTCTGGTAAGATGTATTGCTGTTTTTTCTTGAAAATTGGAAACCACCAACTTGGCCAGTTTGTGCCCCACGCCATCGATATATCTATAAAGCTGAATATCTCACTTTGACCGCTTATAACTCAGGAACCATTGCACTCACAACCTCCATACTTCACACATGCATTTCAAGTAGCCTACTCTAGGGTCTTAGCAAATAAACTCTTGGATCAAATCAGTATTTTATTCGATTTGTGAAAGGTTGTTTTGGCGGCAATCCATGAATCTTTTTATTGTTACAATAAAGAGCTTGCGTAACTTCAGTATTGAGCACTAATTTGATCTAATAATCATACTTGATATCACCTGTAGCCGATACAGTGGTTTATGAGAGACCCAGTTTTATAATAAAGATACATTTTTAATCATAATCAACATTATCTACAGACATGCTTGTAATACTCTAGTCATTATCTAAAAATATTATTTCTGACTACATTCGTTCTTACTTGGAGCATGGTTGCTTTCTAAACCACTTTGAGTCAATCCTCTAGGGGAAATTTAATCAGAGGAATATGAGGCCTCACTGCCTGCTGCACAAAGGACATAAAAGAAAAGAAGAATCGTGTCAAGGTAACAACAAATTATAACTTAACCCTACACAATTTAGTGATAAGATCATGTTATTTTTCTTAAATTCTAACTTATTTTTTATAAGTTTAATATCTGGCATGGAATGTCCACCTAAATTACACTTCTTAGTCTATTATCTAAATCTAGAGTGGTGTAACGTCTAAAGACCAGCTACCTAGATTTGTGTTGATAAATTATCCTATGGAGCTGGAAGATCTAAAAATGGTCTATGATCTTGTCATAAATATATGACCCATTTGTGTAAACTTTGCATTTTGATTTCCCTTATAATAACATCAACATAGCCATTTGTAACATCAGCTGAGCTACATTTAGCAGCAAAACGGTCACCCTCTATAGGCAAAATACGATCACAACAGATTCTTGTAAGTTACTGAATGGACAATTAACATTGTTTTCTTTGAAATGAGAGCCTTCATCGAAATAAAGAAACGTTTATTATAATAAAGAGAACTTGTAATATTAACACTCAAACATAACTGACCAGCTGCAAGTCTCTCTGTACTGACATACATAATAACCGTTATCGATGTTATAGTACACCACTCTATCGATAGTATTGTAGATGTAAAATTTCCCCCACTGTGTCCAGTCTTTGTGCAATACCAATCACGAAAGAGTTACATTACGTTTCCAAATCTGGAATTAAAAATCAAATTAAATTAAAGATAAAATAGTTGAAGACCAAGCCGAAGGTGAAAGTATTGAGAAAGTGAAAGTAGCCATCAGCAGCATGGAACTTCTCTTGGTACGGAAATTGCCTCGAAAAATGTATTATACGTCCCTATTTTTCAATCAATAATCATTGTGGGGGAATTGAAATAGAAAAGAACATCCACAACAAGAGGCCGTGTAAAAATTAAAACAAATTAAGTTTTATTTTATTGTCACTAGCAACCTTCAAGGTCCTCGCAGCAGCGGAAGCCATATTGCGATCTAGCAAGGGAGGCTACGCATGAACAATCCTTTCTGTTGCGGACACAGCTCTTTACTTATCCTAAAGTAAGTGGCCTTCGATGAGTATGTGAAAACCAACAACAGCCTTTCAGTTATCTGAAGACGCTTTGTTATCATAATTTTCTACAATAGGAGTCAGCTTTCCAACACCACATCATCTTTTTAATGCCTGAGGACCTTGAGCTCGGAGGCTGAATGAAATGGCCTTCGTCCAAAGCGGAAATAACTAGGGGGCTGGGTCAACATTTCTATCTTAGGCCTAAACGTATTTCGCAATTTAGGTCGATATTTCCAAGAACGCTATTACATTTACGTTTACAATATATCACATTAACCTAGACATTGTAATACAGCAGGAAGCTGAATCTCATTGTTCAAAATGAATATGTCACCCGTCTAAAGCGAAATTAAATTCGTTTTAACTGAAAATAACAAATCTTTGTATGGCTTGAACAATTCAATTCTTATTATCGCATGCTATTATCAAAGGTAAAGGCGAAATATGACAATAAGTGACAACTCCACTAATAAAGACAGAACAAACACGTGACATTTCGGGTATAACCCTTCGCCAGACAACAAACGAGAAATATCTAGAATCTAGATCTAAGTTACCTCAGGCATCACACAATGTGATGTCAGACGAAAAATAGAAAGGAGGAAGAAAGAAAGAAAAAGACAGTGATCATAAGAAACGTAGTAGAGGGGGTATGTGAGAAAAATGAGCGAGAATGTAAGGTTCAGATCTAGAATGAAATAAACATATGGAAATAAGTAAGTAATAAAAGGCGAGAAGGATATAGAGAGAAGGAGATAAATAGAGAGAGAGAGAGAGAGAGAGAGAGAGAGAGAGAGAGAGAGAGAGAGAGAGAGAGAGAGAGAGAGAGAGAGAGAGAGAAGGAAAAGGAGGGAAGAAAGAAAGGAGAGAGTGAGAGGTGTGAGTATGGGCAATAAGAACGAAAAAAAGAGGATAACTATAAGACTATATCTATATCTCATTGGGTCTAGAAGGAAAAAATGATAGAGAATGAATGAAAGGAAGTATAAATAAAGGCAAAATTTACATTGAAGGTGTACACTTTCGTATTATTACTAAAGGTAAAGGTAAATCATGAATTCATGTAGGCCTAATTTATTCCTCCGTGTGTCATCAGATAGACGGGCGATAACTTCACGGCAGGTAGCCAAATAAATATTTTATTATCCAGTTGAGTTACATTCAAATCTAATCCTGATACTGTTCTACGTTTTACGTACAGTACCGATAAATAGAAATTAATTTAGATCCACACTAGACATTATATTTATAAGTATGCAACCAAGCCAATAATTATAATCTATATTTTCTTTAATAAATCTAGAATAATAATTATAGATTAGAACTATCTAGAATATATCTAGATCTAGATACCTAGACCTTTAGATATCTAAATCTAGAATATAGAAAATGGTACGTCTCTCTGGTGGAATCTAACAATCAGAACTTACAATGACGTCATGATAATTTTTTCCCATGCCCCTTAGAATTAATGCCTTTACAAAGTTCATCCACATGATCAACATTTTTCATTCATGTCGTAGGCATAATATTCTCAATATCATCAACTCTTTGGGGTACAGAAATATAGATGTTAAGTTAGGAAAAAGAATTGTCATTACCTCTACGCATCCTTCCATTGAATGAGGTCAATTCATTAAAAGTTTTAGAAAGTGCACTCGTTTGGGAATTTCCATTTTCGAGAGTTCATCTTGTTATTAATGTCACCAGGAATACTGGCATTCCAGTTTCACTAAAAAAAAAATTCTTCCAAAAAAAAACACCTTTCCCTCATAGCCCTAAAGATAGAACACAAATCAAACCCAAACCAAAACTTCCACCCCCCCCCTTCCCAATCCTCTCTCTCTCTCTCTCTCTCTCTCTCTCCCTCTCTCTTCTCTCTCTCTCTCTCTCTCTCTCTCTCTCTCTCTCTCTCTTTCTCTCTCTCTCTCTCTCTCTCTCTCTCTCTCTCTCTCTCTCTCTCTCTCTCTCTCTCTCTCTCTCTCTCTCTCTCTCTCTCTCTCTCTCTCTCTCTCTCTCTCTCTCTCTCTCTCTCACGCCCTCTTTCTGTCAATCCTACTGATGATTGTGGTGATCTCACCAATTATTGTGTTAATCCAACTAAACATTACTAAAGATTGTGATGTAAGTAATACAAAGGAGCAACAGTAAAGTAAAGTCAAAAGCGATTAAAAAAAACGACAATAAGTGACAACTCCACGACTAAAGACAGAGTGGTGGAGTTGTCACTTACTCTCGTTTTTCACCTCAGGATTTTGTTGATTCCACCAAGGTTGAGTTGATCACACTAACGATGGTGAGAATCCCTCTGGTGTTTTGTGTTAGCCCCACTGATGGCTGTGTTAATCTCACCAATGATTGTGTCAATCCCAATGATGGTTGTGTTGACCTCACCAATGATTGTGTCAATCCCAATGATGGTTGTGTTGACCTCACTCACCAATGATTGTGTCAATCCCTATGATGGTTGTGCTGACCTCACTCACCAATGATTGTGTCAATCCTATGATGGTTGTGTTGACCTCACCAATGATTGTGTCAATCCCAATGATGGTTGTGTTGACCTCACCAATGATTGTGTCAATCCCAATGATGGTTGTGTTGATTGATTGTGTCAATCCCAATGATGGTTGTGTTGACCTCACTCACCAATGATTGTGTCAATCCCTATGATGGTTGTGTGACCTCACTCACCAATGATTGTGTCAATCCCAATGATGGTTGTGTTGACCTCACTCACCAATGATTGTGTCAATCCCTATGATGGTTGTGATGACCTCACTCACCAATGATTGTGTCAATCTCAATGATGGTTGTGTTGACCTCACTCACCAATGATTGTGTCAATCCCAATGATGTGATGTAGTTGACCTCACTCACCAATGATTGTGTCAATCCCAATGATGGTTGTGTTGACCTCACTCACCAATGATTGTGTCAATCCCAATGATGGTTGTGTTGACCTCACTCACCAATGATTGTGTCAATCCCAATGATGGTTGTGTTGACCTCACTCACCAATGATTGTGTCAATCCCAATGATGGTTGTGTCGACCTCACTCACCAATGATTGTGTCAATCCCAATGATGGTTGAGTTGATCACACTACCGATGGTGTTAATCCCTCTGGTGTTTGTGTTAGCCCCACTGATGACTGTGTTAATCTCACCAATGATTGTGTCAATCCCAATGATGGTTGTGTCGACCTCAATCACCAATGATTGTGTCAATCCCAATCCCACCTATACTTGTGTTAATGCCATCAATGGTTGTGTTAAACTACTAATGATTGTGTTAGTCTCATCAATGGTTGTGTCAATCCTACTGATGATTGTGTTCATGTAACCACAAGCTTGTGTTAATTCCACTAAAGGTTGTGTTAATCTCACCAACGATTGTGTACACCCAACTGATAATTGTGTTAATCTCACTAATGATTGTGTTAATCCCCTAATGATTGTGTTGATTTTAAACAATGGTTGTGTTAATCCCACTAATGATTGTGTTATTTCAACAATGATTGTGTTTTCCTAATGATTGTGTTCATTTCAACAATGGTTGTGTTAATCTCACTGAGGATTGTGTTAATTTCAACAATGATTGTGTTAATTATACTAACGATTGTGTTAATTTCAATAATGATTGTGTTAATCCCATTGTTAAATGTGTTAATCTCACTAACGATTGTGTTAATCTCACTAAAGGTTGTGTTAATCCCACTGATGATTGTTTTAACCTCATCAATGGTTGTGTTGATCCTACTAATGATTGTGTTAATCACACTAATGATTGTGTTAATCCCATTGATGATTGTGTTAATCTCACTAATGATTGCATTGACCCTACTAATGATTGTGTTCATCCACTAATGATTGCGTTCATCCAACTGTTGATTGCGTTGATCCCATTAATGATTGTTTTAATCCCACTGATGATTGTGTTAATCCCACGATTGTGTTGGTCCCACTGATGATTGTGTGTGTTAATCCCACTAATGCTTTTTGTCAATACCATTGTTGATTATGTTAATCCCACTAATGATTGTGTTCATCTCGCTAATGATTTTGTCAATCCCACTTATGATTGTGTTAATCCCATTGGTGATTGTGTCAATCCCACTTATGAGTGTGTCAATCACCCCAATGATTGTGTCAATCCCACTTATGAGTGTGATAATCACATCAATGATTGTGTTAATCCCACTTATGAGTGTGTTAATTACACCAATGAATGTGTCAATTTCATTTATGAGTGTGTTAATCCAACTGATGATTGTGTCAATCTCACTTATGAGTGTGTTAATCCAACTGATGATTGTGTCAATCTCACTTATGAGTGTGTTAATCAACTGATGATTGTGTCAATCTCACTTATGAGTGTGTTAATGCAACTGATGATTGTGTCAATTTCACTTATGAATGTCTTAATCCAACTGATGATTGTATCAATCTCACTTATG
>JAXRKP010000019.1:182500-185000 GCA_037039925.1 Doris montereyensis
TCAGAATTTCCATTTTGAGTAATCTTACTTCCGAGATATGTGAAAGCTTGTATATCCTCAGTTTCCTTATTTCCAAGTTTCACCGGTTGTTTCGATTTGTTGTTCATCCTCATCATTTTTGTTTTTCAAATATTTATGTGTAGCCCCAGTTTTTGTGCATTGTCATCAACTTGCTGTGTTTTGGTTTGTATATCTGTGATGTTCTGTGACAGGAGTACAACATCATCAGCAAAATCAAGGTCCTCTAATATTTCAGTGAATGTCCACCTTAGTCCTGTTTTCTTATTTTCAACAAATTACTTCATAATCCAATCGATAGCAAGGCAGAATAGAAAAGGTGATAGAATGCAGCCCTGTTTCACACCTGTATTGATGTTTACGCTCTCTGTCAATTTATTTCCGCAGATTACTTTAGCATGGAAATCCCTGTAAAGCAGTTTGATTATGCTAACTACCTTGGAGGAATGCCATAGTATCGTAAGATGTTCCCCAATGCAGGTATGTGTATACTATCAAAAGCCTTTTCAAAATCTATGAAATTTGAGTACAGTAGGGAACATTCCATTCTTGGCATTGTTAAAAAATTTGTCTAAGAGTGAATATATGGTTTGAGCACGAATGGCCTTTCCTAAATCCTGCTTGCTGCTTTCTAAGTTTTGGTTCGAGCGTATGGTTTATATGGTTTAGTAATATTTTGCTGAAAATTTTGCTGTTGATAGAGAGAAGCACGATTCCCCTGTAATTATCACATTTAGAAAGATCTTCATTTTTTTTGGTAGTTTGACGATGAGTCCAACATTCCACTCTGTTGGTAGTTCTTCTTTTTCCCAAATTTCTTGAAATATGCTTTGTAATATTTTAGGGGTCATTTTTCTATGTTAATCATTTCAGCTGTCACCTGACCTTCGCCTGCTGCTTTCCCTATTTTGAGACTCTCTATTGCCTTTTTTATTTCATCTTAAGTTGGGGTAGCGTGTTGGGTAGTGTGTTGATGTCCAAAGTCATTTTCTGCAGGTTTAATGACCGTGCGGAGCCTTGGCGGTTCTCTGTTTAAGACACATTCGAAGTGCACTTTCCATCTGTTCTTTTGATCTGCTTCGCTCATTGAGAGTAAATTTCCTGTGTGTCCTTGATGGAAAGTTCTTTAGCTTTCTGGAATAGAGTCTTCATATCTTCTCTTTGGCTTGCTTTTTCTGCTCTTTCTGCTTACATGTCAAGTAAGTTTTCTTGTCCGCTTTGACTGACTTTTTTACTTTTTTGTCTAGCATCGTATATTCATTATGGATTTGTTCTTTAATTCTATCTGATCTGGTGATCAGTAAGCGGCCCTTTGTCTTTTTTTCTTTTTTCGATCCCTTTCCATGATTGATCTGATATCCACCTTTCTTTTTTTCTTTTGCTAGGTCTAGTAATTCCTGGTTCAGGTCTAACAGTTCCTGATTGAATTTGTCAAAACAGTTCTTGCTCATCCAGTAGGGCCTGGTATCGATTTGACAACTCTATTTTGAATTTTTTAGCAGTTACTTCGTTTTGCAGCTTTCCAACATCAAACTTTCATTTCCTGATGTCACTTTTTTGCTGTCTTCCTTAATTTTATACGGAATTTTAGCAGGTAGGAGCTCATGGTCACTTGCAACATCGCCCCCCCCTTCTTGTTCTCACATCTAACAGTGATGTCTTCCATTTCTTATTGATAGTGGTGTGGTCAATTTGGTTAATGGTTTTTCCATCTGGAGAGGTCCATGCATATTTGTGGATGTCTCTGTGCTTAAAGATGGCTCCTCCAATGATTAAATTGTTTTCTGCATAAAATTCCGCCAAACGTTCTCCATTGTCATTCTTGTCTGCAGCTAGTCCTTCATGAAAATTTATTGTTCTCTTTGACTATTAACTTTTCCAACTTTGGCGTTTAAATCACCAAGAACAATAAGTAGATCATGTCTTGGGATCTTTTGTACTAGTGTAGTTAAGTCTTTCATATAAACTGTTCTTTCTCCTACTCACTTTTGTTTTCTTGTGGGGCGTAACAATACGATGATGGCCATCTTTGCGTATTTAGATTTAAACCTAGCTTTCAGTAATCTTTCACCCATGGTTTCCCATTCCAACAAAGTCTTTTTAGCCGTTATTTGATAGTATAGGGCAACTCCATTCATATGTTGATTGTCTTCTCTTCCTAGTAGGAGAGGATCGTATGATCAGTAGCGAGATTCTTTTGCCATTGTCAGTAGATCGTGATTCGCATATAGACAGGATATCTATTTTATATTTGTTCATTTAATTTATTGCCTGCGCAAGTTTTCCTATCTGATAAAGTGTGCGCACATTCCATGCATCCACCAACATTGATTGTTTTGGATTCAGAAGACTTGACATAGTCTGGTCGTTGGCTTCCTTTCGGCTTTGGCCCTCACCCATCATCGGTACAGTGTTCTGGATCGCCAGTCTAGTCTGGTTTTGTTCAGGTGCGGATCCAGAACTGTCTGTGTCAGTCTTTCCT
>JAXRKP010000019.1:192500-200000 GCA_037039925.1 Doris montereyensis
TGATGCTGAAAAATGTCACACAAGGTACAATTTTTTTCCCAAATTCATATTGAAACTCAACTGTAAAAATATCAATTGTTTTGCATGGAAAGGACGGTGGCGGCACCTAAATCGAAATAATTTGTGCGTGTGCTTACATCTGCCACTGTCATGATCCTGTACCTCTTCTTCTTGTTTTCTTTGGACCAGGCTGACGTTGAAATAGAAGCCGCGGTCCTTGGTCCAGTTGGTGATCTTGGCCTCGCTGTCGAAACTGCCGTTGACGATCTTGATCTCCGTCAGCTCTAGGGTCAGCGAGTACTTGACTGCCCGCTCCTTGGTGTTGTAGCTAAAGTAGCCATAGACGCCATCTAGCGGCCCTCTGGAGGAACGTGGGTGAGTGGAAGAGTAATAGTGTTATCAGTGGATTGTAATATTCTTATTGTAATTCTTATTGTAATTCGTATTACTATACTACTACTACTACTACTACTACTACTACTACTACTACTACTACTACTACTACTACTACTACTACTACTACTACTACCACTACTACAATTACTTCTACTACTACTTCTACTACTACTGCTACTACTGCTATTACTACTACTACTACTACTACTACTTACTACTACTACTACTACTACTACTACTACTACTACTACTACTACTACTACTACTACTACTACTACTACTACTACTACGTTGCCACTACCTAGGACAAAGTATTGGAAAACGAATTCTTTTTAATGACAAACAACAAGCAATACAAAAATACAATAAATGAGTTTTTAATGTTACTTATTATTGTGTTCGATAGTTTTTCTTAATTTAATGAAAAATGCTATTTCTGAATAAATCATTGGAAGAGCAGAGTACCAGCCGGAGGTGAATACAATGCTTGGCCAGTGCTAGCATGACACGTCATATCCGCTTGGCGGTTGTCGTGGACTTCCGGTGGAACAAACACAGTTTATTTTGTTTATTTTATTCTATCATTATGGTCGCCAAAACTCTCTCTCACTCAGTCTCCCCTCCCTCCCTCCCTCCCTCCCTCCCCCTCTCTCTCTCTCTCTCTCTCTCTCTCTCTCTCTCTCTCTCTCTCTCTCTCTCTCTCTCTCTCTCTCTCTCTCTCTCTCTCTCGCTCGCTCGCTCTCTTTCTCTCTCTCTCATTTCTCTCTCTCTCCGTCCGTCCCCCGCTTCCCTCCCTCCCTCCCTCCCTCCCTCCCTATCTCTCTCCCTCCGTCCCTCCCTCCCTCTCTCCACTCCCTCTCTCTCTCCTCCCTCTCTCTCTCTCTCTCTCTCTCTCTCTCTCTCTCTCTCTCTCTCTCTCTCTCTCTCTCTCTCTCTCTCTCTCTCTCTCTCTCTCTCTCTCTCTCTCTGTGACTCTCTCTGTGACTCTCTCGCTCTCTCCCTCCCTCTCTCCCTCTGTCTCTGTCACTCTCTCTCTCTTTCTATATCTCTCTCACTCTCTCTACCTCTCTCCCTCCCACCCTCCCTCCCTCTCTCTCTCTCTATCTCTCTCTCTCTCTCTCTCTCTCTCTCTCTCTCTCTCTCTCTCTCTCTCTCTCTCTCTCTCTCTCTCTCTCTCTCTCTCTCTCTCTCTCTCTCTTTCTCTTCTCTCTCCCTTTCTCTCTCTATTCCACTCTACCTCTGCCCCCCCCCTCTCTCTCTCTCTCTCTCTCTCTCTCTCTCTCTCTCTCTCTCTCTCTCTCTCTCTCTCTCTCTCTCTCTCTTGTTCTTCTCTCTTTGTGTGGGCGTGTAAGTGTTGGCCTATGAATATCTGTGGCTTGACGGCGCGTACGTCAAATCTCTAGTACAAAGAGATGCCTTCATTCTATTCTTTTACCATAATATTATGTAATAATTTATATTCTAACATTAGCCAAAGTTACGGCCTCACCTCTGACATGGCCTGTACCAGCTTGGTGCTAACGTTCATGGCTGGCACTGTGAGGGACGTCCATGGGGCAGTCATGGTAGATGGTCGGCTGGTAGTTGTCCAGGCTGTTGATGACCAGGCGGAGGGATCGAGCCACATCAAAGACAAACGCTTCGTCCACCTGGGGTAAATAAATGTTGATGATTGATACAAGGGTTTTGTCTGTGTTGGATAAATGGTGGTAATTGTCTGTCGCTCTGTCTGTCTTTCTGTCTTTCTGTCTGTCTGTCTGTCTGTCTGTTTCTCTCTCTCTTTCTCTCTCTCTTCTCTCTCTCTCTCTCTCTCTCTCTCTCTCTCTCTCTCTCTCTCTCTCTCTCTCTCTCTCTCTCTCTCTCTCTCTCTCTCTCTCTCTCTCTCTCTCTCTCTCTCTCTCTCTCTCTCTCTCTCCTCTCTCTCTCTCTCTCTCTCTCTCTCTCTCTCCCCCTCTCTCTCTCTCTCTCTCTCTCTCTCTCTCTCTCTCTCTCTCTCTCTCTCTCTCTCTCTCTCTCTCTCTCTCTCTCTCTCTCTCTCTCTCTCTCTCTCTCTCTCTCTCTCTCTCTCTCTCTCTCTCTGCTGTCCCGACAAAAATGACGTTTCCGGTGCTGAAGGACACAATTAGACCATGCTGCACAGAGATGTGCCTTGAAAACAGAAGAAAATCAACTGCATCAATAAGAAAGAACTAACTTCGATGAGTGAATATGTTTGTGCGAGGACGTCCCGCTGATCACACCAAACAGTGCTAACATAAATGCGAAAAGATTGTACTTTCCAGGGAACCGTCTAGCTCTATGTCAAACGTAATTTGTGAATGGCAAGGGAATTTTAACCGATGAAAAAAAAAAAAACGATCATTATCATCTTGCATACCCTGTGTGTGAATGTTTGTGACTTGCTATGTGTCAAACGTAATTTGTGAATGTCAGGAGAATTTAAACCGTTAAAAAATGAACGGACCATGATCAAAATGTATACCCTGTGTGTAAATGTATGTGTCTAATTCTGTGTCGTAATTTGTAAATGGCAAAAGATATTTAAGAATGTATGGACGCTTTAACCACAGATAAGCTCTTTGACTCTGTCTGTCTGTCTGTCTGTCTGTTTATCTCTTTCTCTCTCTCTCTCTCTCTCTCTCTCTCTCTCTCTCTCTCTCTCTCTCTCTCTCTCTCTCTCTCTCTCTCTCTCTCTCTCTCTCTCTCTCTCTCTCTCTCTCTCTCTCTCTCTCTCTCTTCTCATGGGAACCAATATATTCGTGTATAAACTTAATTTCTATCTGTCTATTTGCCTATCTTTGCCTACATCTTTGTTTGTCTGTCTGCTTGTCTCCATCTCTCTGATCTCCATTTTTCTCTCCTTCTAAAACACACACATGTGCATACACAAATACACACACATACACACACATACACACACACATACACACGCATACACACATACACACATACACACACATATACATACATACATACATAAACAAACATATACACGCATACACACATGCATACACACATACACACACACATACACACATACACACATACACACATACACACACATACACACATACAAATACACACACATACATACACACACATACATACACACACATACATACATACACACATACACACATACACATACACACATACATACACATACGCACACAAAGACACACATACACACACACACACACACACACTCAAAGGAAAGAAACATTCCTACAAACCTGCTGTAAAGTTCAGAATCAATCTTTTCATGTTCTTTTGGATAAACATTTAAAACCGCCCTCCCCTCCCCTTACCCCAACTCTCAAGTACAATATCATGTATCATCCCATGCCATGTAATTCTGCTATTGTTACAGGTGTATATATATGTCAACTATGGGCGTAACCCCGGCTCGCCTGTTTACATTGGTGAGTAAGATTATTGTTTGACCAATGAAATTGAGGGACGGGGACAACAATTCCAACACAGTTATGGCCCTTTGTCCTGGAGGTAAAAAAAAAAACGCTAATGGCGCTTTGATTTGGTTATCATGTTTATTTTTTCAAACTTGCCAATTTGCTTAACGAAGGATCAGATAATAATATTATTGGCATACTGGCATACTACACTATGTGTATCGATTACCTGGTATTCGATACAATGAATACACACGTTTCGTGTTTGAGTATGGAAAATAAGATGAATGCAATGATGGAAAGCTTAGTCATTGATGAGATGATTCTGACACTGTATCGGCAAGATTTCTTTTTTTTTTAAATTGATGTACGCACATCCACAACTAAGGTGATCTCAGGAGCAGGTGGGAGGGGGGGGGGGGGGGGGTTGGTAGGATTTTTTGATTTTGCCAGGACTGCCTTGTAAACAGCCAATGTGTTATCATCAGCACCTGGAACCTCCTTTTCATCGTCCGTCTCCGATGAGACCACGTTGACCAGAAGAAGAAAAAATCCAGAAAGATTTTCAACCGTCGTTGGGGCTTGCACCACGACCTTTAGGTTGAGAGGCCGACACCTTCAACCTGGACTACGGTTAAAAGTCTTTACAGCAGGTTTGACAAGAAATCAGGTTTGTGTGTCTCATGTCAGGTTTCCGTTTTGTAAATATTTATTTTTATTTTTACAGCAACCATGTCAATTTCGATGTAAACGGGGGGGGGGGGGGAGGGGGCAGGTGTTGGATAGTCCAGAGCCATGGTGTCGGCCTCTCAACCTAAAAGTCCTGGGTTCAAGCCACGCCAACTCGTGTTTTTTTTTAGTAAAATCTGCCCCCCTCCCACCCCCCACCCCTGGTCCAGGTAGGTGGATCGACATCTAGTCCCATCGGAGACGGACGATAAAAAGGAGGTTCCGTGTACAGATCACAACGCTTTGTACACGTTAAAGATTTCTTGGCTGTTTACAGGGCAGTCTGGGAAAATTAAAATTCCTACAAAAAAAACCCGAGATCACGCTAGTTGTGGATGTGAGCAAATCAAATCAAATCAAAATCAAATCAAATCAAAATCAAATCAAATCAAAATCAAATCAAATCAAATCAAAATCATATCAAATCAAATCAAAATCGAATCAAATCAAATCAAAATCATATAAAATCAAATCAAAATCGAATCAAATCAAATCAAAATCAAATCAAATCAAATCAAAATCGAATCAAATCAAATCAAAATCATATCAAATCAAATCAAAATCGAATCAAATCAAATCAAAATCAAATCAAATCAAATCAAATCAAATCAAATCAAATCAAATCAAATCAAATCAAATCAAATCAAATCAAATCAAATTCAAATCAAATCAAATCAAAATCAAAATCAAATCAAATCAAAAGCAAATCAAATCAAAATCAAATCAAATCAAAATCAAATCAAAAATCAAATCAAATCAAATCAAATCAAAAATCAAAAATCAAATCAAAATCAAATCAAATCAAAAGCAAATCAAATCAAAATCAAATCAAATCAAAATCTAATCAAATCAAAATCAAATCAAATCAAAAGCAAATCAAATCAAAATCAAATCAAATCAAATCAAAATCAAATCAAATCAAAAGCAAATCAAATCAAAATCAAATCAAATCAAAATCTAATCAAATCAAAATCAAATCAAATCAAAAGCAAATCAAATCAAAATCAAATCAAATCAAATCAAATCAAAATCAAATCAAATCAAAATCAAATCAAATCAAAATCAATGTAAACAGTGTTCAAAATAGTCGCGCGTGAGTGAGATTTTGCGATACTTTTTGAGTATATAATATACGGGTAGGATTTAGTGTGATTAGTTGCATGATTGGTTGGTTGGTTGGTTGGTTGGTTGGTTGGTTGGTTGGTTGGCTGATTGGTTATTTGACTGGGTGGTTGATGGGTTCCTGGATTTGTTAGCAAACAGAGGCAAAGACGTCAAATTTTGACAAGGGCGTGTATCTTTGCCAACTCGCAAACAGGCAAGACTGTTACAAAAGGGGGGGGGGGGTGGGATCTTTTAGCTTTTAATTGCAATGACGTCTACAGAAACTCTGTTAACATCCTGCTATAGTGCCATACTTATGATTGCTCTGGAAGCAACTATTCGATTACTTTTCTGCACGTTGTTGGTGTTAGTTTTGTTTTGTTTTTGTGTGTGTGTGTGTGTGTGTGTGTGTGTTTCAAACGAAGACTTCTAAAACAGGTACGGTAGTAGGATGGCCTTGGTCGTTCACGTGCGTTAATCACATGGCGTGCATAACCTAAAATCCATCTACAATTGTGTAAGTCGTTACGTGGGTGATGGGGAACAGAATGTATGGCAACTCCAAAACTAACCTATTGCCTTCGTTGACGCCGCTCGCGTGCGTTGTGATTTCCCCTTGGTGGCAAGCGGTGAGGCGATGGGTGGCGATGAGGAGGTGACTAATTGGGAGTCCGGCCAACGCGTGACGTCATATTAATTGTAACAGCCGTTTACCCTTTTTCTCTTCTTTTTTTTTAGGTCGTTTTTTTTGGGGTTTGTTTTTTTTTTTGGGGGGGGGTCGGGGCGGGGTTTGTTTGACAAAAATTATGTGGAGTTGGAGTATCAAACGAAGGGGATATTCGCATTACAAAAAGAGGCACAGCCTGAAAGCAATAACATCTCACTAGTTATAGATTTGTAGGCGGATGAGTAAATGTACATCTTTGTGGGCAATTTGTTTTTAATCTTTCCAGGCATGTTTTTAATCTTTCCAGGCATGTTTTTTAATCTTTCCAGGCATGTTTTTAATCTTTCCAGGCATGTTTTTAATCTTTCCAGGCACGTTTTTTAATCTTTCCAGGCATGTTTTTAATCTTTCCAGGCATGTTTTTAATCTTTCCAGGCATGTTTTTTAATCTTTCCAAGCATGTTTTTAATCTTTCCAGGCATGTTTTTAATCTTTCCAGGCATGTTTTTAATCTTTCCAGGCATGTTTTTAATCTTTCCAGGCATGTTCTTTAATCTCTTTCCAGGCATGTTTTTAATCTTTCCAGGCATTTTTTGATTTGATTTGAATTATCCACACCCACAACTAAGGTAATCTCTGGGGTTTTGATAGGATTTTACATTTTGTCTGGACTGCCTTGTAAACAGCAAAGGGATCTTTAACGTGCACAGTCTTGTGATCTGCACAGGGACCTCATTTTATCGTCCGTCTCCGATTGGACTAGCTGTCGATCCACCTACCTGGACTAGAGGAGTAGATTTTGCTCGAAAAAACTCGAGAAAATGTTTCGAGCGTTGCCGGGGCTCCAATGCACACCTTTTGGATTAACTGCTGACACCTTGCCCCTTGACGACGGAGTTCCCCTTCCAGGCATGCATGTGAACACTTTGAAATCTTAAAGTTGTCAGAAAAATATTTATTACTTGCTGTATCAAGTATCATTTATCAGTATCGCGGAAACATCAAAGAATGGAATCGAGTCTACAAGTAGATCTAGTGGATTTTCAGGTTTGCCGTAAGAGCAGTTTCACCATAACACGGGATGGAGGTGAGATTTTGTTTAATCTAAAAAAAGGAAGAGGAGGAGGAGGAGGGGTGGATGATGAGTGTCTATGGGTTCTTCTTACCTTCATTCCTGTTTTGTTAAATTTATCA
>JAXRKP010000019.1:202500-212500 GCA_037039925.1 Doris montereyensis
GCTACTACTGCTGCTACTACTACTGCACTACTGCTGCTGCTGCTGAAGCAATTAGGTTAAAAGCTTTCCCTTTTGCTGCTGCTACTGCTACTACTACACTACTGCTACTACTACTAGTGCTGTTTTTGCTGCTGCTACTATTATTACTACTCATCACTACTGCTATTGCTATTACTACTACAACTACTAACATTCTACTACTGCTACTACTACTACTGATTCTGCTATTGCTGCTGCTACTACTACTACTACTACTACTACTACTACTACTACTACTGCTACTACTACTACTACTACTACTACTACTACTACTGCTGCTACTGCTGCTACTACTACTGCTACTACTACTACTACTACTACTACTACTACTACTACTACTACTACTACTACCTACTACTACTACTACTACCACTACTACTATGAAGGCTTATGTGATGGTTATACGAGTAGCAGCTCTTGTTTCAAACTTAAGGCCACCATCAGAAGTTATCTTTAGCAATACAAGAATTCGTTCATATATCATTGTGCTATTGTCATGGTACATGATAATATGTAGCCACCTGAAGATTGAGAAAAAAGGCCATAAATGGTAGCATTGAAGCAATGCATCCTATACCTCACCACCTCATATCACTGTCCCTTCTGTCAGTAATGGAACAACAAACTCTACGAACAACATCAACAACGACAACAACAACAGCAGCAACAACTAATGACAACTACAACATGAAACAAAACTACAGAGTGTTTTTCTGGAGCACAAAGCGCTCCTAAACTCAAAATCTACAACAAAACAAAACAGTTACAGAAACAACAACAAAACAAAACATCAACAGAAACAGCAACAAAACGAAACAGCAACAGAAACAACAACAAAACAAAACATTTTCAGAACAACAACAAAACAAAATATCAACAAAAACAACAACAAAACAAAACATCCAAGAAAAAAAACAACAAAACAAAACATCAACAGAAAAAACAACAAAACAAAACAGCAACAGAAACAACAACAAAACAAAACAGCAACAGAAACAACAACAAAACAAAACATCAACAGAAACAACAACAAAAGAAAACAACAACAGAAACAACAACAAAACAACAACAGAAACAACAACAAAACAAAACATCAACAGAAACAACAACAAACAAAACAACAACAGAAACAACAACAAAACAAAACAGCAACAAAACAAAACAACAACAAAACAAAACATCAACAGAAACAACAACAAAACAAAAACAACAACAGAAACAACAACAAAACAAAACAACAACAAAACAAAACAACAAAACAAGCCCAACTCGAACACAAGCACACAGACTTATACTAAAGACAAACAATAACATGACTCATAACAAAACAGTACGTTCGGCTCTCAAGGAGAAATAAAAGAACCAAACATACACACACACACAGACACAGACACAGACACACACAGACACAGGCACACACACACACACATAATTATACATTTTGTGTATGGCACGCACGGTTGACGCACACACACACACACACAAATGTGAACATACACATACTCAAAAAAGAACACTACTCAAGTAATCAATGTTAACACAAGTCCAGAATGGCCGAGGGCGGTGAGACAAAGAAACCTCGTGGAAAATCGCTTCAAAAACCTTTTACAGATTTGTTCAGGCGAACCGGTAGATCAAAAGAAAGCTCACACTCTCTCATTATAATGTGTTAGCTCTGTCTTGTTGGGGAAACATCCTTCTCTACGAAATGTCTTGAATACTTGTTAAATAAGTGTTGCTGTCTACCCACTGTCACTGTCACTATTATCGTGATTCATCACAGGCATAATATTGTCACTCCATTGTTTACATTAGTTACGCTAATTAAAACTTGCTTGTCTTTGTTGCCCATTTACTTCCGTTTACTTCCCAAGGCCCCCGCCTGAGATCCTAAACTCTATGACCGTAAGACCTAGAATAATAGACATTTAATTAAACTAAAACGTGATGATAATGAGGTTAACGGCAGGCCTGACGGAACCTGCGTTTCGTTCTTTTGTCAGTGGCCTACGTAAAAATGGAATGTTTTTTAGAGCACGGCATTGGCATCACACACACACACACACACACGCGCGCGCGCACACACACACACACACACATACTCAAACACACAACCACATGTAGAAATAATATGTGTCATAGTAATGACAGCAAACTAGAAATGAACAAAGACATTAATGACAGCAAACTAGAAATGAACAAAGACATTAATGACAGCAAACTAGAAAATGAACAAAGACATTAATGACAGCAAACTAGAAATGAACAAAGACATTAATGAGGGCAAACAAAATAAGACCTACCTTAGTTAACAAGAAAATGTTGGGATCAAAATTCATTTTGCTTCGCTTCAACTTCAGCATCTATGGGATGACATAAAAGAATCCAAAATGAGCACAATTTGAACAGGACTGGAGATATCTCGGTGAGCAATGGAAATGGTTAACTAGACATGAATAGACACGAGTGATTTGAAAAGTACAAGGCATTAAACTTTCAAGCGAGAGAAATACAAAGAATTAGATTTACAATTGGGAGAAAGAGCACAAGGGAGTAGATTTCAATTTGAGAGAGAAGTACAAGGGATTATATTTGAATTGAGAGAAAAGAATCAAATAGTTAAATTTAAAGTTGAGAGAAAAGTACAAGGAATTACACTTAAAATTAACCACCGACACCACTATGTTATAGTAGACAGAACCTTTTTTTCTGCCTCCCCGCAGGTACAAAATTATGATGGATTCCAACAAGAGTTTGCAGGTAAACCCTGCACTCTGTGACTCAGCATCTTTTTCAGTAATACATCTGTCCTTGCTATCAACGGGCGGTTGGCGGGAGGTGCTGGTAGAACTTTTTCTTTCCTTTAACTCTTTCATTTATCTTTCATCTTACTGTTTCTTCTTATTCACTCTGAGATCACCAAATATGGTGGACAGAATATATGTAGGTTTTACTAGAAAAAAAAAATTCCTCGAGAAAACGTTTCAACCTGCCGGGCACTGAGATGGGAAAGAGGAAGAGACCTACCCAAAAAGACATGGAGGGGAAGTCAGTGTCGAGACAGACATACGAGGATGTGATCCCAGCTGATGAAAAGTGCAGATGATGACAGACAACAGTGGCGAGCTATGGTTGAAGATTTACATTCGTTCATGCACGAAGATGTGGGTCAAAGGTAAAACTACATCTCTAGGCTCGCTTGCCTTTATTCTGACAAGACAGCGACTGCTTGCAGGAAATGGAACTCTTTTAAAACTAAATCAAAATTATAGGTGAGTTGGCGGCGCCAGGTTTATAAATAATGACGAATACGAGACGTGTTTGCTTTGCTTAGCAAGCGGCAAGTTTTCCGCTTCCCCACGGAACGCACATCTGTCCACTGAGGAAAGAGACAATAAAGACAACTCCTCCAAGGCCAGAGAGTGTTGGTTCGTTACCTTAGTGAGAAAACCCCTGGCGCTGTCCTTGCTGGACACCAGGAAGACAACTTTCATGTTGATTCGCATGATCCTCCTGATGTGCCCCTCCATCTCCGTGCTGTTGTTGGTGATCTGGATGTACATGTGCTGGGCGGGACGTTGGTTAACAGACGGCGTGGAATGTTCTGAATGTCAGAAAAAAGGAGTTAACGGTTTCGACTTACAATTCGTTGAATTAACGGTCAGGTATGTGTGGGGGATTTCGGTGCATTGCCAGACTAAATATTAAGCAAGTGGTGTCTTTATTGCATATACGCTACACGACGTAAATGAACATAAAAGACACACAAACAAATTAGTAATAGTAATAATAATAATAATAATAATAATAATAATAATAATAATAATAATAATAATAATAATAATAATAATAATAATAATAATAATAATAATAATAATAATAATAATAATAATAATAATAATAATAATAATAATAATAATAATAATATGTCCCTTTTGTACATGATGCGACAAGTGACGAGCGACGCTCATGAGATTTGAGTGCTGGCGTCAAAGAGATCATCCGTGATGATGGGTGCCATAAAGCTGACCTAGTTCTTTAAGTTACTGACTTAAAGATGACAATACATTGGTGTCAGCCTAAGAACTTGCCTCCTTAATGCCTGGTCCGCCTAAGAACTCGTATTTCCCATGCAACAGAATTTTCCTTATGTAAAATTACCCCTTAAGATCCCGGTCCGCCTTAGACCCCGATCTGATTGTGAGGCGAGAGTCATGAAAACAACAATCCACACTCAATCCAACGCTAACAGTTGTCGATAACCTGTGATATGTTGCAAGTGAATCATAGAGAGGCTGTAGGGATGTCTATTGCATTAGTCCAGAAACTAGGTCTTATAAATTAAACACGCCATACAGATGCGCCAGACGCCGATTAACAGACACGAGGAAGGCTCGTCACCCTTAGCCTAAGAATACGATGAATAATGAAGAAAAAAAGGCACCTAAGAGTATACCTTAGAACCAGGTTCGTCTAAGAATCCGCTGTTTCTGTCTCCCGACGACCAGCTTCTTAGACGATCGCCACTGTATTACGATCGGTTGAATAACGTAATAATACTATGATGGGCGTAGTTGCAAACCAACTTCAATGGCGGGTTTTGTTGGAGGGTATTCATTGATGGCTCCCTGGAAAGCTTGTCAGGTCGTTTGGCGGCTTGCCAGGTGCTGGACATGTATTTTTAACTAGCAAAACCGATACAGACTGAAACATTTGCTTAATTGACTTGCAATACATTATAAACAACAATGGTGCAGGACGGGTCTTTTGGTTTTCGGCTGGGGAAGGGTATGGAAACGGAGGGGAGGGGAGGGGAGTGTCAGAGTACTAGGGATCAATGTATCAAGATCACTCCCATATTTCCATAACTAGACAAGCTCTGATATCCATTGTAAACTGCTGCTTGCTTTTACCTGGCTGATCAAATTTGCTTTGCTTTGCTTGGGTCCACGAATAAATTGGAGTCGATTGTACCCACATTCACCACTAAGGTGGTCTCATGGGTCTGGGTAGGATTTTTAGTTTTGTCTGAACTGTCCTGTACACAGCAGACGATCTTTAAAACATCGCCGGTGGGACTAGGCGTCTATCTATCCTACCTGGATCAGGACCGTGGGAGGGAAGGGGTGTAGGTTTTTACTCGTGAAAAAAACTCCAAAAAAAAAAATGTTTCATCCTACCAGGGCTTGCACCACGATCTTTTGGTTGAGAGGCCGACACCTTGCCTCTGGACTACCAAGTCCCCATGTCCCGAGTAAAGATGATAAACACCATCATACCCGAAATATGCCTTCTCAATACTTGGCCTTTCTCGACCAAAAATGATGTCTTGTAAATCAAAAACAAAGTGCAAGCAACCATGACTCTGGCCACAAATGTCTCCCCTCTCAACAGCCTAAAATGCCTCGAAACCAACCACCGTTTCAAAGAAAGGTAAACAAATGAACTGTTATAATGTCCAATTAGAATACGAACTCTTTCTTACTAAACGAAACAAAGAAATAAAACGTGAAACAAACGCCACAACATTATTTTTATCAGCCACAAATCCCCCAAAAAGTAAAGAATTGTAAGTAGAACTTCAAAACTGTAAACACATACTCAAACTCGTTTACAACACACAATACACACATAAATACAAACGGACAATCACGCAAACAGACACATACACAACGAACCCTACACAAACAAGCACAAAAACACACACAAATCAACATACACTTGTTAAAAACATTAACACCGACATCACAATCTGGCCATTGTGGTCCCACCCCCCCCCACCCGCCAAAACTTTCCCACCAAAGACGGCACCACCAAAGACATCCCACCAAAAGACAGCCCCACCAAAGACAGCACCACCAAAGACATCCCTACTAAAGACGGCATCACCAAAGACATCCCTACAAAAGACAGCACCACCAAAGACATCCCTACCAAAGACAGCACCACCAAAGACATCCCTACCAAAGACAGCACCACCAAAGACATCCCTACAAAAGACAGCACCACCAAAGACATCCCTGCCAAAGACAGTGCCAGCAAAGACATCCCCACGAAAGACAGCACCACCAAAGACATCCCTACCAAAGACAGCACCACCAAAGACATCCCTACTAAAGACGGCACCACCAAAGACATCCCTACCAAAGACAACACCACCAAAGACAGCACCACCAAAGACATCCCTACCAAAGACAGCACCACCAAAGACATCCCTACCAAAGACAGCACCACCAAAGACATCCCTACCAAAGACAGCACCACCAAAGACATCGCTAGTAAAGACGGCACCACCAAAGACATCCCTACTAAAAACGGCACCACCAAAGACATCCCTACTAAAGACGGCACCACCAAAGACATCCCTACTAAAAACGGCACCACCAAAGACAACATCCCTACCAAAGACGGCACCACCAAAGACATCCCTACCAAAGACAGCACCATCAAAGACATCCCTACCAAAGACAGCACCACCAAAGATATCCCTACTAAAGACGGCACCACCAAACATATCCCTACCAAAGACAGCACCACCAAAGACATCCCTACCAAAGACAGCACCACCAAAGACATCCCTACTAAAGACGGCACCACCAAAGACATCCCTACCAAAAGACAGCACCACCAAAGACATCCTGCCAAAGACAGTGCCAGCAAAGACATCCCACGAAAGACAGCACCACCAAAGACATCCCTACCAAAGACAGCACCACCAAAGCTATCCCTACTAAAGACGGCACCACCAAAGACATCCCTACCAAAGACAGCACCACCAAAGACAGCACCACCAAAGACATCCCTACCAAAGACAGCACCACCAAAGACATCCCCACTAAAGACGGCACCACCAAAGACATCCCTACCAAAGACAGCACCACCAAAGACATCCCTACCAAAGACAGCACCACCAAAGACATCCCTACCAAAGACAGCACCACAAAGACATCTCTACCAAAGACAGCACCACCAAAGACATCCCTACTAAAGACAGCAACACCAAAGACATCCCTACCAAAGACAGCACCACCAAAGACATCCCTACCAAAGACAGCACCACCAAAGACATCCCTACCTAAGACAGTGCCACCAAAGACATCCCCACGAAAGACAGCATCACCAAAGACATCCCTACCTAAGACATCCCCACCAAAGACGATATCAACACAACAGAGAGCCCCACAAAGACAGCACCACCAAAGACAACCCCACCAAAGACAGCCCCACCAAAGACAGTCCCACAAAGACATCCCCACCAAAGACAGCCCCACCAAAGACAGTCCCATCACAGAACAGCTGCACCACAAAACAGCCCCAACAAAGACAGCCCCACAAAGACATCCTCAACAAAAACAGCTCCATCACAGAACAGTCCCATCAAAGAAAAGCCCCACCGAAGACAGCCACAAAAAGACAGCCCTACCAAAGACATCCCCACAAAGACAGCCCCACCAAAGACAGCCCCACCAAAGACAGCCCCCCCCCCCAAAGACAGACAGCCCCACAAAGACAGCCCCACAAACACAGCCCCACCAAAGACATCCCCACCAAAGACATCGTCCCCAAAAGACATCCCCACCAAAAACATCGTCCCCAAAAACATTCCCACCAAAGACAGCCTCACCACAGAACAGACCCACCACATAACAGCCCACGGAAGACAGCCCCACCACATAACAGCCCTGCTGAAGACAGCCTCACAACATAACAGCCCCACCACAGAACAGCCACACCACAGAACAGCCCCACCACATAACAGCCCCACTGAAGACAGTCCCACCATATAACAGCCCCACTGAAGACAGCCCCACCACATAACAGCCTGACGGAAGACAGCTCCACCACATAACAGCCTCACCACAGAACATCCCTACCACAGAACAGCCACAGCACAGAACAGCCCCACCGCATAACAGCCTCAAAAACATAACAGCCCCACCACAGAACAGCCACAGCACAGAATAGCTACACCAAAGAACAGCCCCACCACAGAACAACGGCACCACGGAACAGCCCCACCACTGAATAGCCCCATTACAAAACAGCTCCACCACAGAACGTCCTCGCCAAAGACAGACCTACCAAAGACATATACACCAAATGCAGACCTACCAAAGACAACTTAACCAAAAGACTGCCCCACCAAAGACAGCCCAATCACAGAACAGCCCTGCCACAGGAAAGACCCACCACAGACAACCCCACCACAGAACAGCTCAACAACAGAACACCTCCACCACAGGACTGCCCCACCACAGACGAGCCCCACCACAGGGACATACCAACCACAGACGAGCCCCACCACAGGACAGACCCACCACAGGACAGACCCACCACAGACTATCCCACCACAGGCGAGCCCCACCACAGAACAGACCCACCACAGAACAGACCCACCACAGGACAGACCCACCACAGAACAGACCACCACAGAACAGACCCACCACAGGACAGACCCACCACAGAACAACTCAACCACAGAACAGACCACCACAGAACAGGTCAACCACAGAACACCTCCACCACAGGACTGTCCCACCACAGACGAGCCCCACCACAGGACAGACCCACCACAGGACAGACCCACCACAGACGAGCCCCACCACAGGACAGACCCACCACAGGACAGACCCACCACAGACGAGCCCCACCACAGGACAGAAACATTAATACAACCCCTAACAAAGACAGACACATCAATACTACCCCTAACAAAGACAGACACGTCAATACAACCCCTATCAAAGACAGACACATTAATATAACCACTAATAAAGACAGACACGTCAATACAACACCTAGCAAAGACAGATACATTGATACAACCCCTAAGAAAGACAAACACATTAATATAACCACTAACAAAGACAGACACGTCAATACAACCCCTAGCAAAGACAGACACATTAATACAACCCCTAACAAAGACAAGCATATTAATACAGCCCCAACAAAGACAAGCACATCAATACAACCCCTAAAAGACAGACACATCAATACAACCCCTAACAAAGAGAGACACACACATCACTACAACCCCTAACAAAGACAGACACACACATCAATACAACCCTAAACAAAGACAGACACACACACATCAATACAACCCCTAAAAAGACAGACACACACATCAATACAACCCCTAACAAAGACAGACACACACATCAATACAACCCTAACAAAGACAGACGGACACATTAATACAATCCCTAACAAAGACAGATACATTAATACAGCGCCAACAAAGACAGACACATTAATACAACCCCTAACAAAGACAGACGGACACATTAATACAACCCTAATAAAGACAGATACATTAATACAACCCCTAACAAAGACAGACACATTAATACAACCCCTATCAAAGACAGACATATCAATACAACCCCTAACAAAGACAGACACATCAATACAACCCTAACAAAGACAGACACATTAATATAACCCTATCAAAGACAGACACATCAATACAACCCCTATCAAAGACATACACATTAATACAACCCCAACAAAGATACGCACATTAATACAACCCCTAACAAAGACAGACACATTAATATAACCCTATCAAAGACAGACATCAATACAACCCCTTTCAAAGACAGACACATTAATACAACCCCAACAAAGATATACACATTAATACAACCCCTAACAAAGACAGACACATTAATACAACCCCTATCAAAGACAGACATATCAATACAACCCCTAACAAAGACAGACACATTAACACAACCCCTAACAAAGACAGACACATTAATACAACCCCTATCAAAGACAGACATATCAATACAGCCCCTAACAAAGACAAACACATTAATACAGCCCCTAACAACGACAAACACATTAATACAACCCCTAACAAAGACAGACACATCAATACAACCCCTAACAAAGACAAACACATTAATACAAACCCCCTAACAAAGACAGACACATCAACACAGCCCCAACA
>JAXRKP010000019.1:225000-230000 GCA_037039925.1 Doris montereyensis
CGAGACAGACAGAAGACGAGCAGACAGACAGACAGACGATAAGAGACAGAGAGAGCGAGCGAAGAGAGAGAGTAGGAGAGAGGTAGCAGGAGAGAGAGAGAGAGAGAGGCGAGAGAGAGAGAGAGCTTGCGAGAAGAGAGATTGAGAGAGAGAGAGAGAGAGAGAGAGAGAGCGAGTGAATCGAGAGAGAGTAGAGAGAGAGATGATGAGCAGAGAAGAGAGAGGAGAGAAGAAGACAGGACAGACAGACGAGGACAGACAGAGGCATGACAGACCGAGACAGAGGACAGTAGAGACAGAGAGGGAGAGAGAGAGAGAGATAGAGAGAGAGAGAGAGAGAGAGAGAGAGGGAGAGAGAGAGAGAGAGAGAGAGAGAGAGAGAGAGAGAGAGAGAGAGAGAGAGAGAGAGAGAGAGAGAGAGAGAGAGAGAGAGAGAGAGAGATAGAGAGAGAGAGAGAGATCGCATTGTCGTCATCAGTGACAATGATGAGTAAAACAAAACTCCCCCATCGTGAACAACGTGGAGCATACTATCGGACCTGCACCTCTATATCAACATACCACCCTTGTGGACCGCCGTGTCGTCATCACTGCGCACAACTGATGCAGACAAAGTCGACTATTGCAGTGTTCGATTGTAATTGTAAATTCATCCAGGGGTGTGGATCCATTTCGACAATATCAGTTATCTTCTATGTTATCCTTTTCCGATGCCCTTGTCGATGAGGAAATACTGAAGAGGAAATACCAGAAATTAACGGAGGCGTTGATGTTGTTAGAATAGGGGAAGGGTACATGAATGAAAGTTTTATGGTAAATTGTACAGTTCGTTTCAATGTGTATCGACTTTAGAAAAGAGACAACAAAGAAGAGCATAAAATGAGGCGTTGTAAGCTGAACCGTAGTGATCACGAGGACGCTGGTTGGAGCCCCACGGCTGGCACAGGTGGGCTTTTTGTTAACAACGTTGTACTCTCAGGAAAGGTACTTCACACTTTTTCCTTACTTGACTCAGGTGTGAATGAGTACCCAGTAAATAGGTAGTGAAAGATATTGTCAGAGTCTTTAGTACGAAAACATAATAGGCTTGTGTACTGTATGATCCCCAGGGAGTTGAGAAGGACTTTTTAATGAAATAGCCTGCTGAGGAACAAACAATTAATGATGTACACTCGGTGAGCCTGCACCTATGCGGGATACGGACTGTAAATCCATCTTTATCTTTATCAAATAAAAGCTTAAGATATTATTATACTGATTGTTTTTCAAAATCACTTAACGTCGATGAAACTGCTCAAATACATAAGTCCACTCATGGTGTATTTTTTCAAGAGAAGCAAAAAACGTTATAAATCATCAAACAGGGTTGCAAACGCCATGCTAGGCTATTTGTTTAGATCATGTGCTTAAAATGAGTTACTTTTTCTATTAGTTCAAGGTTCCAATATTTATGAAGACACGATATAAGCATGCATTTGATCAATTTCAGGACAAATCTCATATTCATACCATACCGCGGACTTAAGCGTTTAGACAGTTTTCACCCATGTTATGCTAAAATATTATGTAAGATAACAACAGAAGAACAGAATAACAACATTCATTAAGACATCTGATCACATCTCACTCGTTCAAAAAAAAACCTTCACTGGTTGCCAGTTAAGTTTCTCATTGAATTTAAACTTATGTGTTATGCAAGTAGAAGTCCCTAAACGATATGTCTCCTGTATATCAAATAATTATTAACTCCCTATACGCCAGGCCGTACTTTAAGTTCATCCGAGGTCATGTTCTGAAAACAAAGGGGAATGAACCACTTTGATTATAAGTCATTTTCAACCTGTGCCCCAATATTATGGAACAACACCAGTTTCAACCTGCCCCAATGTTAATGGAACAACAACAGTTTGAACCTATGCCCCAATATTATGGAACAACAGTTTTCCGTGCCCCAATATTTGGAACAACACCAGTTTCAACCTGTGCCTCAATGTTATTATGGAACAACACCAGTTTCAACCTATGCCCCAATGTAATGGAACAACAACAGTTTCAACCTATGCTCCAATGTAATGGAACAACACCAGTTTGAACCTGTGCCCCAATATTATGGAACAACACCAGTTTCAACCTGTGCCCCAATGTTAATGGAACAACAACAGTTTGAACCTATGCCTCTTAATGTTATGGAACAACATTAAGTTTGAATCTGTGCCTCTATTATTATGGAACAACACCAGTTTCAACCCAGCCTCTAATATTATAGAACAACACCATTTTCAATCTGTGCCCCATTATTATGGAACAACACCAGTTTCAACCTGTGCCTGAAATGTAATGGAACAACAACAGTTTGAACCTGTGCCCCAATATTATGGAACAACACCAGTTTTCACATGTGCCCCAATATTATGGAAACAACACCAGTTTTAACCTGTGCCCCAATGTATTATGGAACAACACCAGTTTGAACCTGTGCCCCAATATTATGGAACAACACCAGTTTCAACCTGTGCCCAATGTAATGGAACAACACCAGTTTCAACCTGTGCCCAAATGTAATGGAACAACACCAGTTTCAACCTGTGCCCAATGTAATGGTATTGCCCCAATGGAACAAACAACAGTTTCAACCTGTGCCTCAATATTATGGAACAACACCAGTTTCAACCTGTGCCCCAATGATATTATGGAACAACACCAGTTTCAACCTGTGTCCCAATGATATGGAACAACACCAGTTTCAACCTGTGCCTCTTGTTATTATGGAACAACAACAGTTTCAACCTGTGCCTCTGTTATTATGGAACAACACCAGTTTCAACCTGTGCCTCTGTTATTATGGAACAACACCAGTTTCAACCCCTCTGATATTATGGAACAACACCAGTTTCAACCTGTGCCTCAATATTATGGAACAACACCAGTTTCAACCTGTGCCTCAATATTATGGAACAACACCAGTTTCAACCTGTGCCTCTGTTATTATGGAACAACACCAGTTTCAACCTGTGCCCAAATGTTATTATGGAACAACACCAGTTTCAACCTGTGCCTCAATAAAATGAACAACACCAGTTTCAACCTGTGCCCAAATAAATGGAACAACACCAGTTTCAACCTTGCCCCAATGTATTTGTATGGAACAACACCAGTTTCAACCTGTGCCTCAATATTATGGAACAACACCAGTTTCAACCTGTGCCTTGTTATTTGGAACAACACTAGTTTCAACCTTGTATTTATATCATCTATACACCAGTTTTATATCATCTTAAAATTGAACTTTATATCATCTATTCCTTGTATTTATATCATCTATACATTGTATTTATATCATCTATACCTTGTATTTATATCATCTATTCCTTCTATTTATATCATCTATTCCTTGTATTTATATCATCTATACATTGTATTTATATCATCTATACATTGTATTTGTATCATCTATTCCTTGTATTT
This sequence comes from Doris montereyensis, assembly GCA_037039925.1. NCBI lineage: Eukaryota > Metazoa > Mollusca > Gastropoda > Nudibranchia > Dorididae > Doris > Doris montereyensis. The sequence continues at coordinate 228,466 of JAXRKP010000019.1, forward strand.
GTATCATCTATACATTGTATTTATATCATCTATTCCTTGTATTTATATCATCTATTCCTTCTATTTATATCATCTATTCCTTGTATTTATATCATCTATACATTGTATTTATATCATCTATTCCTTGTATTTATATCATCTATACATTGTATTTATATCATCTATTCCTTGTATTTATATCATCATCTAATATCCTTGTATTTATATCATCTATACCTTGTATTATATATCTATCTTGTATAAATATTCTATTCCTTGTATTTATATCATCTATTCCTTGTATTTATATCATCTATACCTTGTATTTATATCATCTATTCCTTGTATTTATATCATCTATACATTGTATTTATATCATCTATACCTTGTATTTATATCATCTATATAGCATCTTGTATTTATATCATCTATACCTTGTATTTATATCATCTATACCTTGTATTTATATCATCTATACATTGTATTTATATCATCTATTCCTTGTATTTATATCATCTATACATTGTATTTATATCATCTATTCCTTGTATTTATATCATCTATACCTTGTATTTATATCATCTATTCCTTGTATTTATATCATCTATACCTTGTATTTATATCATCTATACCTTGTATTTATATCATCTATTCCTTGTATTTATATCATCTATACCTTGTATTTATATCATCTATTCCTTGTATTTATATCATCTATACCTTGTATTTATATCATCTATTCATTGTATTTATATCATCTATACCTTGTATTTATATCATCTATACATTGTATTTATATCATCTTTTCCATTGTATTTATATCATCTATTCCTTGTATTTATATCATCTATACATTGTATTTATATCATCTATTCCTTGTATAAATATCATCTATACATTGTATTTATATCATCTATACCTTGTATTTATATCATCTATACATTGTATTTATATCATCTATTCCTTGTATTTATATCATCTATACATTGTATTTATATCATCTATTCTTTGTATTTATATCATCTATTGCTTGTATTTATATCATCTATTCTTGTATTTATATCATCTATACCTTGTATTAATATCATCTATATCTTGTATCTGTATCATCTATTCTTGTATCTGTATCATCTACACCTCGTATCTGTATCATCTATTCCTATGTATCTTACCATCTATTAATTGTATCATTTCTGTATCATGTGCTTTCCTTGTATCCGTATCCTGTATTCCTTTTATCTATATCATGTATTCCTTGTATCCGTATCATCTATTCCTTGTATCTGTATCATATTATTCTTCTATTACTATCATGTATTCCTTGTATCTATTATCATCTATATTATTGTATCTGTATCATGTATTCCTTATTATTATCCGTATCATCTATTCCTTGTATCTGTATCATATATTCCTTTTATCCGTATCATCTATACCTTGTATCTGTATCATCTATTCTTCGTATCTGTATCATGTATTCCTTGTATCCGTATCATCTATTCCTTGTATCTGTATCATGTATTCCCTTGTATCCGTATCATCTATACCTTGTATCT
>JAXRKP010000019.1:235000-237500 GCA_037039925.1 Doris montereyensis
ATGTAACACAACGTAAGGACAGGGGAAACTAATGGTTTGTTATGACTATTCCATTTCATGTTTTGAAATAGCCAAGACCTATTTTCAACGTGAAAGGCTGGCGCAAAAAAAGGTTGTTAGTTTATTTGTTTGTTTTCTCCTTTTGACAGCTATCACATCAACAGTTCAAATATTCTGATAAGTGTCTGTCAGCAATCACATCAAGTGTTCAAAGGCTCTGATGAGTGTCTGTCAGCAATCACATCAACAGTTCAAAGACTTTGATGAGTGTCTATCCACAATCATATCAACAGTTCAAAGCTCTGACGACTGTCTGTCAGCAATCACATCAAGCATTCTAAGACTCGTATGAGCGTCTGTCAGCTATCACATCAAATGTTATAAGACTGATGAGTGTCTGTCAGCTATCACATCAAATGTTGTAAGACTGATGAGTGTCTGTCAGCAATCACATCAAATGTTGTAAGACTGGTGAGTGTCTATCAGCTATCACATCAAATGTTGTAAGACTGATGAGTGTCTGTCAGCAATCACATCAAATGTTGTAAGACTGATGAGTGTTTGTCAGATATCACATCAAATGTTGTAAGACTGATGAGTGTCTGTCAGCTATCACATCAAATGTTGTAAGACTGATGAGTGTCTGTCAGCAATCATATCAAATGTTGTAAGACTGATGAGTGTCTATCAGCTATCACATCAAATGTTGTAAGACTGATGAGTGTCTGTCAGCTATCACATCAAATGTTGTAAGACTGATGAGTGTCTGTCAGTGTCAATCACATCAAATGTTGTAAGACTGATGAGTGTCTGTCAGCAATCACATCAAATGTTGTAAGACTGATGAGTGTCTGTCAGCTATCACATCAAATGTTGTAAGACTGATGAGTGTCTGTCAGCAATCACATCAAATGTTGTAAGACTGATGAGTGTCTGTCAGCAATCACATCAAATGTTGTAAGACTGATGAGTGTCTGTCAGCAATCTCATCAAACACTGACTGCCTGTATGTTACCAAATGTTCTAAGACTGACGATACAACGACGATGATGATATTGTATATTTACACACGGAGCTGACATTTTCTAGCTTTGATCTTGAGGTTTGAGATACCTGCTTCAAGTCCTGGTTGCATCATTTTTGGATCAAGACAATGTTAAGACAATGAAGAAGAGAAAAAAGATCGTTTATCTGCGAGTGTTGGAATATAGTTATTATTTAAAAATTCACCGATTTCTGATTATTACAATATAAAGTCAACGTAACGTGCATATTGAGTGTTGAATCGATTTAAGAATCATCATATTTGAAATTACCTGTTACTAACGTGTATACTTTGTATAATAATCATATTTGAAATTACCTGTAACTAACGTGTATACTTTGTATAATAATCATATTTGAAATTACCTGTAACTAACGTGTATACTTTGTATAATAATCATCTTTGAAATTACCTGTAACTAACGTGTATACTTTGTATAATAATCATCTTTGAAATTACCTGTAACTAACGTGTATACTTTGTATAATAATCATATTTGAAATTACCTGTAACTAACGTGTATACTTTGTATAATAATCAAATTTGAAATTACCTGTAACTAAAGTGTATACTTTGTTTTTGAGTCTACCTAGTCAAAACTCAAGAGATACAACTTGATCATCAATATATTCTTAATCCACAACTGGCAATGGGCATGCGTTTCATATAATAACAGTAATAATAGTAATGCTTTTCTGCTTAATCTGTTGCCAAACTTTAGTCATAAACCACACAATTTATCCGAGTCTTCCAAACGTTATCGGCAAGCTCAATACACATCTTACGTAACGATAAACACTGAAAAGATGCAAACAGACTGAACAGAAGACGCGAACATAGAAACGAAAATTGACTGCTTATACGCATAAAATAAACAAAAGACTTGAACAAAGAAATTTAAATTGACTGCTTATGCAAATAAACTGAACAAAAAAGGTAAGCATAGAAATAAAAGTTTATTGCTTATGCAAACAAAATAAATAAAAGAACATAGACATAGACATCAAGTTTGACTGATTATACAGAAGACATAATTAAAGACATTAACATAGACAAAGGCATGCATAATTGACTGATTATTCAAATAAACTGAGCAAAAGACATGAATATAGACATAGACATGAAGGTTGACTGATTATGCAAAAACATTGAATAAAAAGACATGACATAAACATGGACATGAAAATTGGCTGATTATGCAAACAGACTGAACAAAAGACATGACATGAACATAGACATGAAAAATGACTGATTATGAAAACAGACTGAACAAAAGACATGACATGAATATAGACATGAAACATGACTGATTATGCAAACAGACTGAACAAAAGACATGACATGAACATAGACATGAAAAATGACTGATTATGAAAACAGACTGAACAAAAGACATGACATGAACATAGACATGAAAAATGACTGATTATGAAAACAGACTGAACAAAAGACATG
>JAXRKP010000019.1:242500-247500 GCA_037039925.1 Doris montereyensis
ATAGTGATTACAATATATGTATGTCTAGTTTGAAAGCCTATAATGATTACAATCTATGGATGTCTAGTTTGAGAGCCTATAATGATTACAATCTATGGATGTCTAGTTTGAGAGCCTATAGTGATTACAATCTATGGATGTCTAGTTTGAAAGCCTATAGTGATTACAATCTATGGATGTCTGGTTTAAAAGCCTATAGTGATTACAATTTATGGATGCCTAGTTTAAAAGCCTATAGTGATTACAATCTATGGATGTCTAGTTTAAAAGCCTATAATGATTACAATCTATGGATGTCTACTTTGAAAGCCTATAGTGATTACAATCTATGACTGTCTAGTTTGAGAGCCTATAGTGATTACAATCTATGGATGTCTAGTTTGAAAGCCTATAATGATTACAATCTATGGATGTCTAGTTTGAAAGCCTATAGTGATTACAATATATGGAGGTCTAGTTTGAAAGCCTATAATGATTACAATCTATGGATGTCTAGTTTGAGAGCCTATAATGATTACAATCTATGGATGTCTAGTTTGAGAGCCTATAGTGATTACAATCTATGGATGTCTAGTTTGAAAGCCTATAGTGGTTACAATCTATGGATGTCTGGTTTATAAGCCTATAGTGATTACAATTTATGGATGACTAGTTTAAAAGCCTATAGTGATTACAATCTATGGATGTCTAGTTTAAAAGCCTATAATGATTACTATGGATGTCTACTTTGAAAGATGATTACAATCTATGAATGTCTAGTTTGAGAGCCTATAGTGATTACAATCTATGGATGTCTAGTTTGAAAGCCTATAATGATTACAATCTATGGATGTCTGGTTTGAAAGCCTATAATGATTACAATCTATGGATGTCTGGTTTAAAAGCCTATAATGATTACAATCTATGGATGTCTGGTTTGAAAGCCTATAGTGATTACAATCTATGGAGGTCTAGTTTGAAAGCCTATAGTGATTACATGGTCAACCTTATTTCCATTAGAGCAAAATGTTAACACAGCAAAGGTACAAAAATAAGATATACACAAAGTAGTAAGGAAGAGCATGGTATGGGCATCAGAATCGATCGAACCCGTGCATCGACAACCATCGCATCGCCACGAAAGAAAAGTGCATTCCATTATTGTCACCTCCAGAAGGATGTTCGAACCCAAAGAACATAACACAGCAACACCTATTGTTCGAATTCCAACAATCTCAGCAAACCCGCTAAACGACCAGTTAAACCACACAACGAACAATAAATCAGCCAAACAACCAAAAAATCAGCAAAACGACAAACTAATCCACCAAATCACCTACAAACTCGCCAAACGACAAAGAAATTCCCTAAATGACTAACAACCCGTCAAATCACCACCAGGCCTACCAAACGTCCAACAAACATACCAAACAACCAACAAAGCCATCAAAAAACTAACAAATCCACTAAACAACCAGCAACCGACCAAACGACCAACAACCCCACTAAACAACCAACAAACTTGCCAAACGACCAACAACCCGACCAAACAACCAACAAATCCGCCAAAACGACCAACAACCCGACCAAACAACCAACAAACCTGCCAAACAACCAACAACCCGACCAAACAACCAACAACCCGACCAAACAACCAACAACCCGACCAAACAACCAACAACCCGACCAAACAACCAACAAACCTGCCAAACAACCAACAAACCTGCCAAACAACCAACAAACCTGCCAAACAACCAACAACCCGACCAAACAACCAACAACCCGACCAAACAACCAACAAACCTGCCAAACAACCAACAACCCGACCAAAACAACCAACAAACCTGTCAAATGACCAACAAACCTGCCAAACAACCAACAACCCGACCAAACAACCAACAACCCGACCAAACAACCAACAACCGGACGAAACGGCCAACAAACCTGCCATACAACCAACAAACCCGCCAAGCAACCAACAAACCTGCCAAACAACCAACCTACAAACAACCAACAAACCCGCCAAGCAACCAATAAACAAACAACCAACAAACCTGCCAAACAACCAACAACCCGACCAAACAACCAACAACCCGACGAAACGGCTAACAACCAACAAACCCGCCAAGCAACCAACAAACCTGCCAAACAACCAACAAACCTGCCAAACAACCAACAAATCTGCCAAACAACCAACAACCCGACCAAACAACCAACAACCCGACCAAACGACCAACAACTCGACCAAACAACCAAAAACCCGACCAAACGACCAACAACTCGACCAAACGACCAACAACTCGACCAAACGACCAACAACTCGACCAAACAACCAACAACGACCAAACGACCAACAACTCGACCAAACAACCAACAAACCTGCCAAACGACCAACCCGACGAAACTGCCAATAAACCTGCCAAACGACCAACAACCCGACGAAATGGCCAACAAACCTGCCAAACAACCAACAACCCGACCAAACAACCAACAAACCTGCCACACAACCAACAACCCGACCAAACAACCAACAACCCGACCAAACAACCAACAAACCTGCCACACAACCAACAACCCGACCAAACAACCAACAAACTTGCCAAACGACCAACAACCCGACCAAACAACCAACAAATCCGCCAAACGACCAACAACCCGACCAAACAACCAACAAACCTGCCACACAACCAACAACCCGACCAAACAACCAACAACCCGACCAAACAAACAACAACAACCCGACCAAACAACAACAACCGACCAAACAACCAACAACCCGACCAAACAACCAACAACCCGACCAAACAACCAACAAACCTGCCACACAACCAACAAACCTGCCAAACAACCAACAAACCTGCCAAACAACCAACAAACCGTCAAACAACCAACAAACCTGCCAAACGACCAACAAACCTGCCAAACAACAACAAACCTGCCAAACAACCAACAAACCTGCCAAACAACAACAACCTGACCAAACAACCAACAAACCTGCCAAACAACAACAAACAAACGACCCAAACAAACAACCAACAAACCTGCCAAATGACCCAAACGCCAAACAACCAACAAACAAACAACAACAAACCTGCCAAACAACCAACAAACAAACGGCCAACAAACCTGACCAAATGACCAACAAACCTGCCAAACAAACCACGAACCCACCAAGATGCAAACAACCCCGCCAAACGACCAACAAACCCCCCAAGAAACCAACAAACCCGCCAAACGACCAACAAACCCGCCAAACGACCAACAAACCCGCCAAACGAAACAAACCCGCCAAACGACCAACAAAACCCGCCAAACAACCAAACCCACCAAAATGCAAACAACCTCGCCAAACGACCAGCAAACGACCAACTAGTAACAAATTCACCATACTATCAACAAACCAAATCCTCCCCCAAAAAAAACAAAAAAAAACAAAACAATGATAACCCAACCAAACACAAGAAATACAAGAGACAAAAACAATAATCACAAAAACACACACAGGGAAACGGCACAAAATATCAACAGCAACATGTCAAAACGAAAGCAGACAAGAAAGAAACAATGCAAAAACAACAATCACAACAAAAGACACACAAAACAAAAGAAACACCCCCCATCCCATCCCCGCCACAATATTCCTAAATGGATACAGCCCCCGTCCCCCCCACCTTAGAAAAAGTTTTTAAAACACACGCAAAAAAACGAAATGTGTAACCAAAACCAATAGTAGCAATTATAAAACAAATGCCCGCAGAGAAATCCGACACGGTATTCAAATTGATACACACAGCGCGGGTTTAAAACAGAACGGACGTTGGTTTGAGTTTAAAGTTGAAAGGATTGGGGCACTGAGGATTGAGGGGTTTGAGGGTTGGAGGCTGGGGTGTGGGGTCCAAGGGGAGGGATGGGGTGGGGATGAGGGCGGGGGATCGATTTAGTTATTGGTTAAACGTGGCCGTGATCTTCTCCGGCTGTTTTGATGTTATCGATTTCTCTCCACTAATTAGGACGTACTCTTGGGCTGTGTATTAGTGCTCGTGCACGCGCGCGTGTGTAGGTATGCCTCTCTATCTGTCTGTCTGTCTGTCTGTACGATGTATGTAAGTATGTATGTATGTACATGTATCATCTGTTCAATGAGCGAGGGGTAGTAGTAAGCCACCAGGGTAAAACACGAGGTAATGTGATCTCTTTTCAAGCATTGACAGAATTCTAATGCAAAAAAATAATTGTATTTTTCTCCCATCCTATAACAACTAGGGCATCGATTTGTTCCACTAAAGTCACGTGATCTCTAGTGAACTTTGTGTGGAGAAGAACATATTTTTTTCCAGGACATCACCGTTGGGGGCGGGACAGTTTATCATGTGAGAAAAAACAAAATTGGAAATGGCTACGTGCTTGTCACTCGTTTGTTAGACAACGGTGACAAGTTACAGGGTGGCACGGCACAAGAGAAGCGGCTGAATGTCAGCAGACAGTCCCTAAGATCAGAATGATGGAGTGATGAACACACAGCTTTCCAATATTATGAGAAAACTCTGATCTTCTTGTGTCAATACACACCTATTGCTAGATATTCTACCCGTCAATTCTAACATGGAACCCACAGAAACAAAAAAGAGGGGGACAGGGGGGGGGACGGGCAAGAAAACATGGCAAAGAGGGATGTGGGGAGTTGAAAGATCTGGGAATGTCTTTTGAAAATTGAAAATCCTACCAAAAATTCCGAGATCGCCTTAGTTGTTGACGTGGGTAAATCAAATCAAATCAAATCAAATCAAATCAAATCAAATCAAATCAAATCAAATCAAATCAAATCAAATCAAATCAAATCAAATCAAATCAAATCAGTACCCATATCCACTATTAAGGTGATCTGGGGTTTAGATACGATTTTTGATTTTGCCAAGACTGTCATGTAACCAGCTATGGGATCTTTAACGTGCACAGAGTGTTGCCATCTGCACACAGAATCTCCTTTTATCGTCCTTCTCGGATGGGACTAGGTGTCGATC
>JAXRKP010000019.1:257500-272500 GCA_037039925.1 Doris montereyensis
ACAGCCTATCGTCTTTTTGATTGTCGTTTCGTGACCAATCAGTAACAATGGCATGTTGACGCTCGCTTATCGTGAAATCGACCGAATGTAGACCTTAAATCTTGAGACGAGACGTCATTCTGTTGCATGAAGAAATGACAAGTTTTCATTCTATAGCTAATGTGGATCTGAATCATTATGATCGAGTTTCATCGATATCATCATACAAGTGGCATTTCTCATACGCATCAGACAAAGTAATTCGCCTAATATTGTGTGATGCCTGAGGTCATAGATCTAGAGATCAGGGTTGTATCCGAAACGTCATCATCTTCAGATCTGTTTATTTGTCTTTAGATATGATTTGTTTTGTCACTTATTGTCATTTTGACCATCACATTCATCTTCTTATGTCCATCATTAATTGAGGCTCTCTCTTCTGATCATAGAACCTTTTCATTATCCTACTCATCATCAAATTTGTGTTTGTGCACATACATCAGAGCAAAATCGATACCCGTTGTTTCTCGCTGGATCAACACCTAGTCCCATTGGACTACGAACGTCATGCCCCCTTGAATCTGTCTATCTCTGCTGCACGTTGAAGATCCAATTTTCAGCATTTTCCGAGCAAAGATAAAAGTCCTACCACAACCTCTGAGACACCTCAGTTGGTTGTGGGTAAACAAAAAAATCAAAATAATGGCAATATCCTTTTTTCAATCTCACTTTGTTCTTTTTCTTCTTCTTCTTCCCTTTCTTTCTTCTTCATTTTTTCTTAATCTTCATTCTTCTTATGATTCTTCTTCTTCTTCTTCTCTCTTCACAACGTATTTATCTCTTCCTCTCTCTCTCTCTCTCTCTCTCTCTCTCTCTCTCTCTTCTTCTCTCTCTTACTCTCTCTCTCTCTTCAACTCTCTCTCTCTCTCTTAAAAAACTTTCTTCTCTCTCTCTCTCTTCTCTCTCTCTCTTCTTCTTCTCTCTCTCTCTTCTCTCTCTCTCTCATCTCTCTGTCTCTCCTGTCTGTCTGTCGGGTCTGTCTGTCTTCAGCTCTCTTCTTCTTCTTTGATTGTCTCTCTCTTCTCTCTCTCTTCGTGACCTCTCTCGTCTCTCTAATCTATCAATCTCTTCTCTCTCTCTCTCTCTCTCTTCTCTCTCTCTCTCTCTCTTTCTCTTGACGTCTCTTTCTCATCTCTCACTCTCCTGTCTAGTCCTCTGTCTGTCTGTGTCTCTCTGTCGTCCTTCACTCTTTCTCCTCTCGAGAACTGACACCTATTTCAATACACTTGTCCTGGCATCACCCAACTCTGAATCATCATCTGATCGTTTTATCCTTATATCTCCCTGGTCTGTCTGATGCTGTCCTGGCTCATTTCTCACTCGCTATTCATCAAAGTAACGTCTCTAATATTGCCTCGTTGTTGATTCTAGATATCTCTCAGGAAGCGGCTTTCTCATTTCCTTGTCTGTCTGTCTGTCTGTCCTTGAGTTCTCTTCTCTCTTCTCAAAATGTTTTCAATTCAAATTAATTGATTGTACAATGTTGCATCTATTGTCTATATCATATCTCTATTTATCTATCTTCTAGCCTATCGCTATCTATCTATCTATCTATCTATCTATCTATCTATCTCATCTATCTGCTAAAGAAAGAAAGAAAGAAAGAAAGAAAGAAAGAGAGAAAATTCAAAGAAAGAAAGAAGAAAGCAAGAAAGAAAAAGAAAGAAATAGATATTTGTCTGTAAATAAATAAATATAGTAGACTAGAAATAAATAAATGTGTATCTCTTATCACGCTTTTTATTTAGTGTGCCCTGAGTTTATCCTGATGCCACTCATGTATTTCTACTAACAGCAACTCGTGTTGCCCTCTAGTTAACTAAATTGTTTTCTCAATTCACATTATTTTACTCTTATTCCGTCATGCCTCAAGTCACATAACGAACACCACCATTGTGTTTTAAATGTCATTTGTCTGCGATACAAATCGAAAGAAATGAAGCCCTGTTTTTATGTCATCCTTATCATCATCCTCAGCATCATCATCATCATCATAATCATCATCATCATCATCATCATCATCATCATCATCATCATCATCATCTTCGCATCGTCTTTATCATAGTATTTATCATCATTTTGACCATCAAATCTCATCCATCATTATTTATCATCATCATATTCATCACCATTTTATTATCCATCATCATCAAATTTGTTTTCAAATGGAAAACCTACCCCCACTGTTTTGGATCAACACTTAGTATGGACTACGAACTCATCATCTCATCGTCATATCCAAATTTTTTCGAGGTCTGTCTGTCTGTGCACACGAACAGCAAGCCCCCTGTGCACACCACAATACTCTGCGCACGTTGAAGATCCTTTAGCTATTTTCAGGATTTCCGAGCAAAGATGTACCACAACCTCTGAGACACCTCAGTTGTGGTTGTGGGTAAATCTGTCAAATCTGTAAAACAAAATCTTTTTTCTCTCTCCTTCTTCTTCTTTCTTCTTCTTCTTCTTCTTCTTCTTCTTCTTCCTCTTCTTCTTTCTTCTTCTTCTTCTTCTTCTTCTTCTTCTTCTTCTTCTTCTTCTTCTTCTTCTTCTTCTTCTCCTCCTCCTCCTCCTCCTCCTCCTCCTCCTCCTTCCTCCTCTTCTTCTTCTTCTTCTTCTTCTTCTTCTTCTTCTTCTTCTTCTTCTTCTTCTTCTTTTCTTCTTCTTCCTCTTCATCGATCTTCTTTCGATTTGATTCTTCTATTCTTCTTCTTCTTCTTCTTCTTCTTCTGTTGTTATTCTTCTCTTTTTCTCTACTTCTTTCTTTTTCTTTCTTCTTCTTCTTTTTTCACCTTATTCCTTTTCTTCTTCTTCACGTCCTTCTGTTTTCGATTTCTTCCTTTCCTTTCTGTTTCTTCGTCGTCGTCATCATCACTACTACTGACCTGGAAAGTTTCGTATCTTGTTCCCACCGCCACCCCCGAACTCCCACACCTATTGAGACACCAGTCCTGGTTCCAACAAACACGTGACATCGATCGTCCTCCTTTCTGGGAGGATGCAACCTGGCCATTAGCATCACGACATCAAGAGAACGTCAGCCTCGTTGTTGCCACAGGAAGCAGCACCTTGAGTTCAACACTCTAGCAAAATGTCGATCAATTCAAATTAATGATGATTGTACAATGTTGCATAATTGGGAGAACTATTGGAGCTGATCGCTATCGGGAATAATCAAATTCTTTGTGCTGAGCCGTGCCAATTCAAATAAAGAAAAGACAGAAAAGAGAGAAAGTATTTGCCTGGTTTATAGAACTAAAAGGGCGTGTCCCTGGATGAGAAAGTGAGACAGTAGTGGAGGAAAATGTTCACTGCACATGAATCGTTAGCGAGGGCTTCAATGACCTGCGATACTACGATAGATTATGACGGTTACACACCAGATCGATACGCATAAACAAACAATTTCAGTTTTTATCCGGGTCAATTCATTTGTAGTAAATCTCAAATTATTTATTGGGTATTGAGTTTTAATGCATTTGTCTTGTTTTGATGGATTTTACACTGTTTGATATATATGCTAGATCTAGGTTAATACATTAGAGGGATGTAGCAGCCGAGAGAAAGGTGAGCAAGTGAAAGAAAAGTATGAAAGCTTCTGACACGGTCCATCGATCACCGATTTGATAATACTATTAATACAATGCTGGGTTGTTGTTGTTGTTGTTGGAAGTTACCTGTTGTTGTTGTTTTTCTATATCACCCATGTTACCTGTTCAGCAGGGAACTGGAATTTTACGTTCACCACATGCAAATGAGAACCTCGTTTCCAACCTCTCTATTCAAGTGTACGATGAGTGTACGTCACAGATACTACAAATGTCGAAAATAGAGGAGGGTAGGTGAAAGGTGAGAAAGTAAAAAGGGGAAGGAAGGGGAAGGGGAAGGGGAAGGGGAAGAGGAAGGGGAAAGGGAAGGGGAAGGGAAAGGGGAAGGGGAAAGGGAAGGGGAAGGGGAAGGGGAAGGGAAAGGGAAGGGGGAAGGGGAAGGGAAGGGGAAGGGGAAGGGGAAGAGGAAGGGGAAAGGGAAGGGAAGGGGAAGGGAAGGGGAAGGGGAAGGGGAAGAGGAAGGGGAAAGGGAAGGGGAAGGGAAGGGGAAGGGGAAAGGGAGGGGGACAGATGGACGGACCTTGTGCTATTCCTAGTGCCAGGCATTTACTAGTTCTGTACGTGGATAACTAAGGAAATAAAGCCCTGCCCCATTGCAATCACACAACGACTCATAAAAAAGTCACAAATAACACAACAAACAAACTTTAAACGTTAACAAGCAATTCCAAAGCAAATGGGACAGAAATGCAGACAAATACAACCCCCTGCGCCCCCCCCCCACCCACACCCAACCCCCATCCCCACCCGTCCCCCACAACAAATCGACACGCTAATTATCTCGGTTTCCTTGCAAGGTTATCCCATGGATTGCACGATTATGTCATACGCTGATTATTCCTTCCGCTGTAGCTGGTACCGATTTGCCAATATGTGGTATGAAGAGAGAGTGTCAATTGTATTCCCAACATACAATATATTACAACAAGTTAGGAACGGGGGGAGGCGGGAGAGAGATAACTCCGTCTGGCCTTATAACTTATTCACTGTCTGAATCAACAAATCTCCCATCTCATATCTCTTCTCAATCAACCCCGATCTCATAATCTCAATTCCAATCAACCAACCCCGATCTCATAACACTACAATTCCAATCAACCAACCCCGATCTCATAACGCTACAATTCCAATCAATCAACCCGATCTCATAACGCTACAATTCCAATCAATCAACCCGATCTCATAACGCTACAATTCCAATCAATCAACTCCGATCTCATAACACTTACAATTCCAATCAATCAACTCCGATCTCATAACGCTACAATTCCAATCAATCAACTCCAATCTCATAACGCTACAATTTCAATCAATCAACTCCGATCTCATAACACTACAATTCCAATCAATCAACTCGATCTCATAACACTACAATTCCAATCAATCAACTCCGATCTCATAACGCTACAATTCCAATCAATCAACTCGATCTCATAACGCTACAATTCCAATCAACAAATGGATCTCATAACGCTACAATTCCAATCAACAACCCGATGATCTCATAACACTACAATTCCAATCAACAAACCCTTGATCTCATAACACTACAATTCCAATCAACAAACCATGATCTCATAACACTACAATTCCAATCAACCAACCCTTGATCTCATAACACTACAATTCCAATCAACCAACCCTTGATCTTATCACACTACAATTCCAATCATCAGCCGACCCCAATCTCATAACGCTACAATTCCAATCAACCAACCCTTGATCTCATAACACTACAATTCCAATCAACAAACCCTTGATCTCATAACACTACAATTCCAATCAACAAACCCTTGATGTCATAACACTACAATTCCAATCAACCAACCCTCGATCTCATAACACTACAATTGCAATCAACCAACCCTTGATCTCATAACACTACAATTGATATCAATCAACAAACCCTTGATCTCATAACACTACAATTGCAATCAACCAACCCTTGATCTCATAACACCACAATTCCAATCAACCAACCCTTGATCTCATAACACTACAATTCCAATCAACCAACCCTTGATCTCATAACACTACAATTCCAATCAGCCGACCATGATATCATAACACTACAATTCCAATCAACCGATCCTTGATCTCATAACACTACAATTCCAATCAACAAACCCTTGATCTCATAACACTACAATTCCAATCAACCAACCCATGATCTCATAACACTACAATTGCAATCAACCAACCCTTGATCTCATAACACTACAATTCCAATCAGCCGACCATGATATCATAACACTACAATTCCAATCAAGTAAACCTTGATATCATAACACTACAATTCCAATCAGCAAATCCTTGATCTCATAACACTACAATTCCAATCAGCTAACCCTTGATCTCATAACACTACAATTCCAATCAACCGATCCATGATATCATAACACTACAATTCCAATCAACCGACCATGATATCATAACGCTACAATTCAATCAACAAACCCTTGATCTCATAACGCTTCAATTCCAATCAACCAACCCTTGATCTCATAACACTACAATTCCAATCAGCCAACCCTTGATCTCATAACACTACAGTTCCAATCAGCTGATCATGATATCATTCGATTACAATTCCGATCAACCAACCCTTGATCTCGATAATGCTACAATTGCAATCAACCAACCCTTGATCTCATAACACTACAATTCAAATCCACAACAACCAACCCTTGATCTCATAACACTACAATGCCAATCAACCAACCCTTGATCTCAAACACTACAATTCCAATCAACCAACCCTTGATCTCATAACACTACAATTCAAATCAACCAACCTTGATCTCATAACACTACAATTCCAATCAACCAACCCTTGATCTCATAACACTACAATTCCAATCAACCAACCCTTGATCTCATAACACTACAATTCCAATCAGCCGACCATGATATCGGGAATAACAAATTCCAATCAACCGACCCCGATCTCATAACAATACAATTCAAATCAGCCGACCCCGATATCATAACGCTACAATTCCAATCAACAAACCCTTGATCTCATAACACTACAATTCTAATCAACAAATCATTGATCTCATAACTCTACAATACTACAATCAACAAATCCTTGATCTCATAACACTACAATTCCAATGAACAAATCCTTGATCTCATAACACTACAATTCCAATCAATTTACCATGATATCATAACATTACAATTCCAATCAACCGACCCCGATCTGATAACAATACAATTCCAATCAGCCGAGGGATGATATCATAACACTACAATTCCAATCAACAAACCCTTGATCTCATAACACTATAATTCCAATCAACAAATCCTTGATCTCATAACGCTACAATTCCAATCAACAAATCCTTGATCTCAGAACACTACAATTCCAATCAACAAATCCTTGATCTCATAACACCAATTCCAATCAACCAAATCTTGATCTCATAACACTACAATTCCAATCAACCGATCCCGATCTCATAACGCTACAATTCCAATCTACCATGAGTGATCTCATAACACTACAATTCCAATCAACCAACCCTTGATCTCATAACACTGACAATTCCAATCTACCAACCCTTGATCTCATAACACTACAATTCCAATCAACCAACCCTTGATCTCATAACACTACAATTCCAATCAGCCGACCCCGATCTCATAACGCTACACTTCCAATCAACAAACCCTTGATCTCATAACACTACAATTCCAATCCGCCGACTCCGATCTCATAACACTACAATTCCAATCAACCAAACCCTTGATCTCATAACGCTACAATTCCAAGGGGAACAAATCCTTGATCTCATAACACTACAATTCCAATCAACCGACCATGACATTATAACACTACGATTCCAATCAACCGACCCCGATCTCATAACAATATAAGGGGATCAACCAACCCTTGATCTCATAACACTGTAAGTCCAATTAACCAATCCTTGATCTCATAACACTACAATTCAAATCAACCAACCCTTCATATCATAACTCTGTAAGTCCAATTAACCAACCATTGATCTCATAACACTACAATTCCAATCAACCGACCCTTGATCTCATAACACTACAATTCAAATCAACAAACCCTTGATCTCATAACACTACAATTCAAATCAACCAACCATTGATCTCATAACACTACAATTCCAATCAACCAACCCTTGCGCCTCAGAACACTACAATTCCAATCAACAAATCCTTGATCTCATAACACTACAATTCAAATCAACAAATCCTTGATCTCATAACACTACAATTCCAATCAACCAACCCTCGATCTCATAACGCTATAATTCCAATCAACCATTTGCCCTTGATCTCATAACGCTACAATTCAATCAACAAATCCTTGATCTCATAACACTACAATTCCAATCAGCCGACCATGGCCTTATAACACTTCGATTCAATCAACAAATCCTTGATCTCATAACACTACAATTCCAATCAACCCCTTGATCTCATAACACTACAATTCCAATCAACCAACCCTTGATCTCATAATACTACAATTCCAATCAACAAATCCTTGATCTCATAACACTACAATTCCAATCAACCAACCCTTGATCTCATAATACTACAATTCCAATCAACCAACCCTTGATCTCATAACACTACAATTCCAATCAACAAATCCTTGATCTTCATAACACTACAATTCCAATCAACCGAACCCGATCTCATAACGCTACAATTCCAATCAACCAACCCTTAATTCTCATAACACTACAATTTCAATCAACCAACCCTTGATCTCATAACACTACAATTCCAATCAATCAACCCTTGATCTCATAACACTACAATTCCAATCAACCAACCCTTGATCTCATAACACTACAATTCCAATCAGCCAACCCTTGATCTCATAACGCTACACTTCCAATTCCAATAACACTACAATTCCAACCGACTCCGATCTCATAACGCTACAATTCCAATCAACCAACCCTTGATCTCATAACACTACAATTCCAATCAACAAATCCTTGATCTCATAACACTACAATTCCAATCAACCAACCATGACATTATAACACTACAATCCAATCAACCGACCCCGATCTCATAACAATATAATTCCAATCAACCAACCCTTGATCTCATAACGCTACAATTCCAATCAACCAAATCCTTGATCTCATAACACTACAATTCCAATCAACCAACCCTTGATCTCATAACTCTACAATTCCAATTAACCAACCATTGATCTCATAACACTACAATTCCAATCAACCGACCCTTGATCTCATAACACTACAATTCCAATCAACAAACCCTTGATCTCATAACACTACAATTCAAATCAACCAACCATTGATCTCATAACGCTACAATTCAATCAACCAACCCTTGACCTCAGAACACTACAATTCCAATCAACAAATCCTTGATCTCATAACACTACAATTCCAATCAACAAATCTTGATCTCATAACACTACAAATTCCAATCAACCGATCCCGATCTCATAACACCAATTCCAATCAACCAACCCTTGATCTCATAACGCTACAATTCCAATCTACAAATCCTTGATCTCATAACACTACAATTCCAATCAGCCGACCATGATCTCATAACACTACGATTCCAATCAACCGACCCCGATCTCATAACACTACAATTCAAATCAACCAACCCTTGATCTCATAACACTACAATTCCAATCAACCAACCCTTGATCTCATAATACTACAATTTTAATCAACCAACCCTTGATCTCATAACACTACAAATAGAATCAAACAACCCTTGATCTCATAACACTACAATTCCAATCAACAAATCCTTGATCTCATAACACTACAATTCCACGAACAAATCCTTGATTTCATAACACTACAATTCCAATCAACCGACCATGATATCATAACACTACAATTCCAATCAACCGACCCCGATCTCATAACAATAATTCCAATCAGCCGACCCCGATATCATAACACTACTATTCCAATCAACAAACCCTTGATCTCATAACACTACAATTCCAATCAACAAATCCTTGATCTCATAACACTACAATTCCAATCAACAAATCCTTGATCTCATAACGCTACAATTCCAATCAACAAATCCTTGATCTCATAACACTACAATTCCAATCAACCGATCCCGATCTCATAACATTACAATTCCAATCTACCAACCCTTGATCTCATAACACTACAATTCCAATCAACCAACCCTTGATCTCATAACACTACAATTCCAATCAACCAACCCTTGATCTCATAACGTTACAATTTCAATCAACCAACCCTTGATCTCATAACACTACAATTCCAATCAACCAACCCTTGATCTCATAACACTACAATTCCAATCAACCAACCCTCGATCTCATAACACTACAATTCCAATCAACCAACCCTTGATCTCATAACACTACAATTCCAATCAACCGACCATGATATCATAACACTACAATTCTAATCAACCGACCCCGATCTCATAACAATACAATTCCAATCAACCGACCCCGATATCATAACATTACAATTCCAATCAACAAACCCTTGATCTCATAACACTACAATTCCAATCAACCAACCTTGATTTCATAACACCACAATCCAATCAACCAACCCTTGATTTCATAACACTACAATTTCAATCAATCAACCCTTGATCTCATAACACTACAATTTAATCAACCAACCCTTGATCTCATAAGACTACAAATAGAATCAACCAACCCTTGATCTCATAACGCTACAATTCCAATCAACCAACCCTTGATCTCATAACACTACAATTCCAATCAACCAGTCCTTGATCTCATAACACTACAATTCAAATCAACCAACCCTTGATCTCATAAACTACAATTCCAATCAACCAAGTCTCATAATTAACCAATCAACCAACCCTTGATCTCATAACACTACAATTCCAATCAACCAACCCTTGATCTCATAACACTACAATTCCAATCAACAAATCCTTGATCTCATAACACTACAATTCCAATCAACCAACCCTTGATCTCATAACACTACAAGTCAAATCTACCAACCCTGATCTCATAACACTACAAGTCAAATCAACCAACCCTTGATCTCATAACACTACAAGTCAAATCAACCAACCCTTGATCTCATAACACTACAATTCCAATCAACCAAACCTTGATCTCATAACACTACAATTCCAATCAACAAATCCTTGATCTCATAACACTACAATTCCAATCAACCAACCCTTGATCTCATAACACTACAATTCCAATCAACCAACCCTTGATCTCATAACACTACAATTCCAATCAACAAATCCTTGATCTCAGAACACTACAATTCCAATCAACCAACCCTTGATCTCATAACACTACAATTCCAATCAACAAACCCTTGATCTCATAACACTACAATTCCAATCAACCAACCCTTGATCTCATAACACTACAATTCCAATCAACCAACCCTTGATCTCATAACACTACAATTCCAATCAACCAACCCTTGATCTCATAACACTACAATTCAAATCAACCAACCATTGATCTCATAACACTACAATTCCAATCAACCAACCCTTGATCTCATAACGCTACAAATAGAATCAACCAATCCTCGACCTCATAACACTACAAGTCGAATCAACCAACCATTGATCTCATAACACTACAATTCCAAGCAACCAACCCTTGACCTCATAACACTACAGTTCAAATCAACCAATCCGTGATCTCATAAGACTAGAATTCAAATCAACCAACCCTTGATCTCATAACTCTGTAAGTCCAATTAACCAATCCTTGATCTCATAACACTACAATTCAAATCAACCAACCCTTGATCTCATAATGCTACAATTCAAATCAACCAATCCTTGATCTCATAACACTAGAATTGCAATCAACAAATCCTTGATCTCATAACACTACAATTCAAATCAACCAATCCTTGATCTTGTAACACTACAATTCAAATCAACCAGCCCTTGATCTCATAATGCTACAATTCCAATGAACCAATCTTTAATCTCATAACGCTACAATTCCAATCAACTAACCCTTGATCTCATAACACTACAATTCCAATCAACCAACCCTTGATCTCATAACACTACAATTCCAATCAACCAACCCTTGATTTCATAACACTACAATTTCAATCAACTAACCGTTGATCTCATAACACTACAATTCAAATCAACCAACCCTTCATTTCATAACACTAAAATTTCAATCCACCAACCCTTAATCTCATAACACTACAAGTCCAATCAACCGACCCCAATCTCATAACACTACAATTGCAATCAACCAACCCTTGATCTCATAACACTACAATTCCAATCAACCAACCCTTGATCTCATAATACTACAATTCCAATCAACCAACCCGTGATCTCATAAGACTATAATTGCAATCAACCAACCCTTGATGTTATCACACTACAAATCGAATCAACCAACTCTTGATCTCATAACGCTACAAATCGAATCAACCAACCCTTGATCTCATAACGCTACAAATCGAATCAACCAACTCTTGATCTCATAACGCTACAATTCCAATCAACCAACTCTTGATCTCATAACACTACAAGTCAAATCAACCAACTCTTGATCTCATAACGCTACAAATCGAATTAACCAATCCTTGATCTCATAACACTACAATTCAAATCAACCAACCATTGATCTCATAACACTAAAATTCCAATCAACCAACCCTTGATCTCATCATACTACTATTCCAATCAACCAACCCTTGATCTCATAAGGCTACAATTCAAATCAACCAACCCTTGATCTCATAACGCTACAAATCGAATCAACCAGCCCTTGATCTCATAATGTATTCTCTTTCCAACTGAGAATTTCAGAGCTTTTATCTCAAAACGAGAGGAATTTTTAGTTAGAACAATATTATTCTAAGCCCATGAAGTTAGTTACAATAAATGTCCCCTGTCACGACATATTTGTTAGGCTGTCATCGAACTATTAGTAACTGTTTTACATCAAGGCAAACATTGCAATGTTTGGAAATGAATGGAAATCTATTTACAATGCACTTTGTATTCAGTCAATAAATTTCACATGCCTGCTCAGGTAACTTCCTGTAATTAAGGGATATCCCACCTGCAATTAGCGCTATTTCTCTCTATTTGCCTAAAATATATATGAATATTGTATGATGAAAGTCCCAGGTACACATCTTTTCCATCGCGGGAGGTATCGGGTGGAAATCGATTTTTCGTCATTTCCGGCGCGGTCATCATGGTGTAGCAAAACCCGCTACGCCACACTGAAATCAGGCTAATGGTCTCGTGATACGTTCCGTCACAACACGTGACGGCACGTTACGCCACGCCACGACACGCCACACCACGTCACGCCGGAATCAGGCTAATGGTCTCGTAATACGTTCCGTCACAACACGTGACGCCACGTTACGCCACGCCACGACACGCCCCACCACGTCACGCCGGAATCAGGCTAATGGTCGAGTAATACGTTCCGTCACAACACGTGACGCCACGTTACGCCACGCCACGACACGCCACACCGCGTCACGCCGGAATCAGGCTAATGGTCGAGTAAACGTGCCGTCACAACGCACCACGCTCCGCCACGCCATACTGGAATCAGGTAATACGATTACGCCACGCCACGTCACGTCACGCCCCGCCACGCCACGCCACACTGGAATCAGGCTAATGGTTGGGTAATCATTCCGTCATTGGACGCCACGCCATGTCACGCCACGCCACGCCACGCCACGCCACGTCACGCTACGCTATGCCACGTCACGCCACGCCACGCTATGCCACGCTACGCTACGCTACGCCACGCCACGCTACGCACGCCACGCTACGCTATGCTACGCCACGCCACGCCACGCTACGTTATACCACGCCACGCTACGCCATGCCACGCCACGCCTACGCCATGCCACGCCACGCTACGCTATGCCACGCCACGCCACGCCGCCACGTTACCACGCCACGCCACGCCACGCTATGCCACGCCACGCTACGCTACGCCACGCCACGCTACGCCACGCCACGCCACGCCACGCCGCCACGTCAGGCTAATGCCACGCCACGCTACGCTATGCCACGCCACGCCACGCCGCCACGTTACGTCACCACGCCACGCCACGCCACGCCGCCACGTTACGCCATGCCACGCCACGCCACGCCGCCACGTTACGCTATGCCACGCCACGCCACGCCGCCACGTTACGCCATGCCACGAATCACGCCACGCCGCCACGTTACGCTATGTCACGCCACGCCACGCCGCCACGAATTACGCTATGCCACGCCACGCCACGCCGCCACGTTACGCCATGCCACGCCAATGCCACGTTACGCCATGCCACGCCACGCCGCCACGTTACGCCATGCCACGCCACGCCGCCACGTTACGCTATGCCACGCCACGCCGCCACGTTACGCCATGCCACGCCATGCCGCCACGTTACGCTATGCCACGCCACGCCACGCTATGCCACGCCACGCTACGCCCACGCCACGCTACGCTACGCCATGCCACGCCACGCTACGCCACGCCACGCCACGCTACGCTATGCCACGCCACGCCACGCCACGCCACGCCACGCTATGCCACGCCACGCTACGCTGCCACGCCACGCTACGCTACGCCACGCCACACTGGAATCAGGCTACTGGCCAGGTGATCACTTCGGCTTGACACGAATGTATCCTTAATCTTGTACTTGGGTCAAAATTACACTCTAGGTGCCACTTCGCTACACTCTACGTGCCACTATTCGCTACACTCTACGTGCCACTATTCGCTACACTCTACGTGCCACTATTCTACACGCCTCTACACGTGCCACTATTCTACACTCTACGTGTCACTATTCTACACTCTACGTGCCACTATTCGCTACACTCTACGTGTCACTATTCGCTACACTCTACGTGTCACTATTCGCTACACTCTAGGTGCCACTACACTCTAGGTGCCACTATCCGCTATCTCCTATCTCTGCTCAATTTTGTCACGCCTGACGTCATCCCACCGACCCTCGGTTCGGGACTAACAGCGCTAGCAGCAAAACAAAGGACACAGTACATGTAACACTTGTATGTGAAATACTAACAGAAAGAGGTAAGACCTACCAGTATCGTTCACTAACCTCCCGCCATAAAACATGTCCAAACCAGTAATGTGAGCATTAAATTACATAAAAATGAAGCCATAAACGAAAGAAATAGAAAGACCGGAAATGAGGTCACATCAGACACAAGGTACTGACATTAATAATTAAAACTTAAAAACGACAGCAGTCCAACGCGAGACCTTATCTCATGAGTTCATCAAGTCTTCCTCGTCCATCTCGTTAGTTAACTCGTTCAGCTCACC
>JAXRKP010000019.1:280000-290000 GCA_037039925.1 Doris montereyensis
GAACTGATAAAGAAAGAAAGAAAGACATCTAAACCCATACACCGGAAGGTAGAATGGGAACTGATAAAAAAAGAAAGAAAGATATCTGAACCCATACACCGGAAGGTAGAATGGGAACTAATAAAGAAAGAAAGACATCTAAACCCATACACCGGAAGGTAGAATGGGAACTGATTAAAAAAAAAGGACATCTAAACCCATACACCGGAAGGCAGAATGGGAACTAATAAAAAACAAGACATCTAAACCCATACATCGGAAGGTAGAATGGGAACTAATAAAGAAAGAAAGACATCTAAAACCCATACACCGGAAGGTAGAATGGGAAGAAAGACATCTAAACCCATACACCGGAAGGTGGGAAGAAGACACTTAAACCCATACACCGAACTGAATGGGAACTGATAAAGAAAGAAAGACATCTAAACCCATACACCGGAAGGTAGAATTGGAGCTGATAAAGAAAGAAAGAAAAAAATGGGAACAAAAACCAAAATGGCTGTATACAACAGAGTTTATTGTTCTACTCTTCTCTAGGGCAGTGAAACCTGGACCTTAGACATGGAACAATGCAATAGAGTACAAGCATCTGAAATGAAATATCAAGGAAGATAAGTAGAGAAAACTTAATGAGGAAAAATCAGAAACACAACAATAAGAGATCAGACCAAAACAGATGGCATCAAAGCTAAGAAAGAAAGAAATCAACTCAGATAGTTAGGGCATGTAAACAGTATGAATGAAAAGTGAATACATTGATCAGTACACAATGCTAAAACACAAGGTAAAAGACCAAAAAGCAGACATCGGAGAAAGTGAGGTGAAGATTTTATAATATAAAAGAGGCACTAAAGCACAGCAAGCAATGTAACCTTCACAGAAGGAAACAAAAATTGTCATTACACGGTAGCCTGGAGAAAGATTATTTCGGGTATCTCAACACATACTTCACTGGAAGGAGAATGAGAATTGGTAAAGAAAGAAAGAAAGACATCATTATGTGCTTAGCCAAAGTCAGAGTTTCAAATTATGCGTTCTAACGTTCACTTACTACACATTCTTTCTATTTGTAAAGGTGTACCCCCCCCAACCCCCTTGAAACAAGTTTCAGCCTTTTCTTCTATGACGATATGGCTCGTCTTATTCCGTTTAGAGTTATCCTTTTCAAACAATCCATGATCTTGTCTTTTAGTTCTTGTTCAGTGAAGCTAGTAAATTTGCCAGCGTACGACTTTTCGCTTGAGGAATTCCAAGTGGCGTTGTCAATGTCCTTGAGATCTGCCGATATTGGGAGCCATTCATCTTTTTCTTTCTTTCTTTTTATCTAACGACCATTTTGAGAAGCACGGAATCATTGTGTTACTCTGCTGGTAGGAGAGCGAGCACCACCATGAAGTCACGGCCTGGGTACAACTCCTTACAACCTGGCACTAGATTATCTCGTAGCAGAGTAATGTCGTTGACAGTATTTACTTTGTTCATGTCGTGTTGATGAAATACATCTTTATTTTTCCTCTCCAACAAACACGAACATAAACCATAACTCTCCTTAGAGAAACTATTTTTCTCTCTTGATACAGCCATCCTGACCCTGAGATCACTTAAAGCGAATAAACAAACAGCCATCCTGGGCTAATTTGAGACTTCTTATGTCCAAAAGCAGCGTCATTTTGTCAATTCTTTGATACTTCATTAGTAAAGTCATGTTTCGTTACTGAGCACTATTCGTCTGGCTTCCTCACATAGAAATATATCTAAAATAGAACGGAATCGAGATCTTCTCTTTGTTACACTTTTTTACTTTTTTATACCAGTTTGTGTTCGTTTATAAAAGAGTTTATGTGTCAGTGTAAATCACGTTTGATTATTCTACTCATAGAAGTGAAACTTATTTTCAGTTTTTGCGTGATCCTTCTTTGTGAAGTGTGCTCCCACATTCGGATTTTCCCATTGGGGATAAAAAACAAGTTGTTCTACTTGTAGAACATTGATTTCTGTTCTTGGGTCGGGCGGGCGGTTGTGGGTGCTTGTGGTAGGTCTTACTTCTTTCCTTTTCCTTCTTTTATTCACGTATCTTTCATCTTGATGTTTCCTCGTAATTCACCCTGAGATCACCGCAATGATGGACGGAGTAATAAATTTCAAAGAAACAAACAAATATTGTGGTCTACCACTGCCTGCTGGACGTTTTGATGATCCGGTTACAGATTTTTATAATATTTCTTATCAGTCTATTAATAGAATTCTTATTCCATTGTTTGTTTGGAAATGTTGGCATTATTATCGATTTTATTCAACAGATTTATAGATTTCCTTTTCTATCCATGTGTAATCGTGCGATAAAGTTTTTGTATTTATTAAATTTGCTGAGATGGCAAACTTCGTGTCAGATGAAATCGTAATGATCCAGAAACAGAGTTTCAATAACAGCAGTGTCAGGTGACATCCAGATTTATACAGATATATGGCAGTGTCAGGTGACATCCAGATTTATACAGATATGTGGCAGTGTCAGGTGACATCCAGATTTATACAGATATGTGGCAGTGTCAGGTGACATCCAGATTTATACAGATGTATGGCAGTGTCAGGTGACATCCAGATTTATACAGATATGTGGCGTTTATAAAGATGTCAGTGTGATATCTGGATTTATAAAGATGTGTGAAAGTGTCAGATTATATCCAGATTTATAAAGATGTGTGAAAGTGTCAGATTATATCCAGATTTATAAAGATGTATGGCAGTGTCAGATGATATCCAGATTTATAAAGATGTATGGCAGTGTCAGATGATATCCAGATTTATAAAGATGTATGGCAGTGTCAGATGATATCCAGATTTATAAAGATGTATGGCAGTGTCAGATGATATCCAGATTTATAAAGATGTATGGCAGTGTCAGATGATATCCAGATTTATAAAGATGTATGGCAGTGTCAGATGATATCCAGATTTATAAAGATGTATGGCAGTGTCAGATGATATCCAGATTTATAAAGATGTATGGCAGTGTCAGATGATATCCAGATTTATAAAGATGTATGGCAGTGTCAGATGATATCCAGATTTATAAAGATGTATGGCAGTGTCAGATGATATCCAGATTTATAAAGATGTATGGCAGTGTCAGATGATATCAGATTTATAAAGATGTATGGCAAGATGATGATTTATAAAGGCAGTGTCAGATGATATCCAGATTTATAAAGATGTATGCAGTAGGCAGTTTATAAAGATGAAATCCAGATTTATAAAGATGTAGGGCAGTGTTAGATGGTATCCAGATTTATAAAGATGTATGGCAGTGTCCGATGATATCCAGCTTTACAAAGATGTATGGTAGTGCCAGAAGATATCCAGATTTACAAAGATGTATGGCAGTGTCAGATGATATCCAACTTTACAAAAGATGTATCTCTAGAACATCGTGGCTCACTCCAAAGTCAACATTGATGACAAAAAATAAACTAAAGGTAAACTAGATAAACTAGGAAAAAAACTGAGATTCTTTCATGTTCCACGGACTCAAAATTAAAAAGATAGACCTCAAATCCATTGATATTGCTAACGTAAGCGTATCCTTTTCAAATTCGGCCAAAAGTCTGGAGTCTTTCTTGACAGCACACTTTCAATGAACCTCCAAATTGAGCACACTGTAAAAATAATGTACATTGAGCTGCGCAAGATTTCACACATGAAATCTCTGCTCTCACAAGAATCTATCAAAACGCTTGTTGTATCCCTAGTTCTGTCCCCAAATGGACTATTGCAACTCTCTTTTGCAGGTCTCACAAATACGAGGGTTAAAAAAACTCAAAGGGTACAAAATTGTGCGGCAAGGTTGGTTCTTGGGAAGACCAGATTTGTTGGAAATAAAGGTAATGACATAAGACAATATGAAAGCCCCATAGAACAAAGACGAGACAAACACAGAGAATAGACTGAAACAAATCCTGGCCACTATGGGGATCGAAACCGCGACCTCTCGTCGGCACCCATCGCCTCGCCATGAAAAGAAAGCGTGCTACCAACCGAGCTAGCTACGCTCCCTTGAGGTGATGGGTGCCGACGCAGAAGTCGCGGGTTCGATCCCCATGGTGGCCAGGATTGTTTCTGTCTATTCCTTGTATTTGTCTCGTCTTTGTTTCTATGGGGCTTTCATATTGTTTTCCGACATCCCTTTGCCTCCTGTTTGTCTTTATCCACAGAGATTTGTTGAAAGCACTTCACTGGCTTCCAGTAAGGTCAAGAATCGATTACAAATTTTGTCTTTTTTGTTACAAATCACTGCAGTCTGCTGCCCTTATCTATATTTAAGATATGATCTTCCCATATGAACACTAAGGTCTCAAAACTCTAACTTATTGACAATTCCAAAAACCCACTTGAAACGTTCCGAAGGTAGAAGTTTTGGCAAAATTGGACCACAAATATGGAATGCTTTACCTCCATCTATGAGACTTGCAATATCTCTATCTATCTATCTATCTAGCTATCTATATATCTCTATCTATCTATCTATCTAGCTATCTATATATCTCTATCTATCTATCTATCTATCTAGCTATCTATATATCTCTATCTATCTATCTATCTATCTAGCTATCTATATATCTCTATTTATCTATCTATCTATATAGATCTATCTATCTATGTATCTATATATATACACATATATATATATATATATATATCTTATATATATATATATATATATATATATATATATCGATCTTTATCTATCTCTTCATATATATATATATATATATATATATATATATATATATATATATATATATATATATATATATATATATATATATATATATATATGTCTGTGTCTCTATCTGTGTCTTTCAACGTGTATGCGATGTCTATCTTTCTGTCTCACATACACTCACAAGCATAAATCTGATAACATGCAAGAAAGAAAACAAATCAAATGACCGAAAATTATTGGAGAAAATGAAACGCTTCGTGTGCCGTGAAAACACAACAGCACAGCTTTCCACTTATATTATGAATGAATAATTATCGCAAATCACATTCCAGCCTTTATCGTGATACGTACGTGAATATGGTTAATGCAGCATTTCACAGCTGGGTAAGCTAATGAGGGCAAGAGTGAGAGCTAAATAATTGCTAGCAGACGAGACTGGTAAAACTGCTACATGTACTTTACTCATGCCCAGTAAAAAAAAAAAAAATTTTAAAAGGGATGAGTGGGGCAAAGGGGAGACAGAGTTGGCACAGTCTCAAATTTATGTTGTCATAAAAAAATGTATTCAGTTCTTCGTGGAGGTGTACATATTATATAATATGCACAGAAAATCCTTTACCAAAGAATATAGAGTATTTAAAAAGCCATATAAGGCTGTGCTATGCACCACCAAAGTAGTATTATTATGTAGCCTCGCTTCGGCGTTCAAGTTATTGCGTGTTGAATGTTAACGCTTTTCAGACCCATTCACGCATTGAGCCGTTTACAAGCAGATGTATTATGTGATGGCCGTAGCGAACCGAGAAGAGGAATGACAAAAAAGATATTATTGTTCAATTTTACAAATTTAAAAGAGGTCGGGGGAAAAAAAGAAAAAAGCTGTTTTCAAATGAGTCATCGGAATGCTATGAATTTCTCACATAACAAAATGTTGTAACTCCAAGGAGATTGAGATCTTGAGGAATTCTGAAGCCATTTTTTCTAACAGCTTCAAATTTGGAGATACAAGAGTATTGCTCTATGCCAGGGGATCTGAGACTGACAACATTACATGTACAATGCACTGCATTTTTGTAGATGTAGATCTGTCCCAATCCCAAAGTATCACCACCTCCCCGTCTGTTTACAGAAACAGAGACAGTTTTTTATTTGATTTGATTTGATTTTACCCACATCAACAACTAAGGTGATCTCGGAGTTTTTGGTAGGATTTTTAATTTTGCCCGGACTGCCCTGTAAACAGCCAAGAGATCTTTAACGTCCACAGAGTGTTGTGATCTGCACACGGGACCTCCTTTTTATCGTCCGTCTCCGATAGGACTAGATTTAGGCGTCGATCCACCTACATGTACGAATGGGATAGATTTTCCTCGAAAAAACTTGAGAAAGATCCGAAATGTTGGACATGGGGCTCGAACCATAAAGAATGTGATACTACCCTTTGAGGTGAGAGACCGACATGTGATAGGTCGATTGAGACACCCTGCATAAAGAATGTGATAGGTCTGGACTACAGAGTCCCCCACAGAGACAGAGACAGGAAACAGCAATGTGAGATATAGAAAATGTACAATGATGAAGGGAAAGACACAGGATCTACCAGTGACTCGACGTTAACCGCCTATTGAGAAAGGTGGACAGTGGTGCCGTCATTGTTTCTTGCTAATGTGTGATATTTATCAGCTGTACAAAAATTCATACGCATAAAGAATGTGATACCGATTGAGCTAGACTATACTTTAGATTTGACCTGACTGTAAAGGTGATCTTCATGTCACGTGATGGGTCACAACACGAACGGAGACAAGACATGAAGAGGTCGATTGAGACAAGACATGACGTCGACTGGAGACAAGACATGAATGGATGCGTCGATTGAGACAAGACATAAAGAATGTGATACGTCGATTGAGACAAGACATAAAGAATGTGATACGTCGATTGAGACAAGACATAAAGAATGTGATAGGTCGATTGAGACAAGACATAAAGAATGTGATAGGTCGATTGAGACAAGACATAAAGAATGTGATACGTCGATTGAGACAAGACATAAAGAATGTGATACGTCGATTGAGACAAGACATAAAGAATGATACGTCGATGAGACAAGACATGAAGAATGTGATAGGTCGATTGAGACTAGACCATATGAGACTAGACATAAAGAATGTGATACGTCGACTGAGACTAGACATAAAGAATGTGATACGTCGATTGAGACTAGACATAAAGAATGTGATAGGTCGATTGAGACTAGACATAAAGAATGTGATACGTCGATTGAGACTAGACATAAAGAATGTGATCGAGAGTAGACATGAAGAATGTGATATTGAGACAAGACATAAAGAATGTGATAGGTCGATTGAGACTAGACATAAAGAATGTGATACGTCGATTGAGAGACATAAAGAATGTGATTGAGACAAGACATAAAGAATGTGATACGTCGATTGAGACTAGACATAAAGAATGTGATACGTCGATTGAGACAAGACATAAAGAATGTGATACGTCGATTGAGACTAGACATAAAGAATGTGATACGTCAATTACGTCGAATTGATACAAGACATAAAGAATCGAGACATAAAGAATGTGATACGTCGACTGAGACAAGACATAAAGAATGTGATAGGTCGACTGAGACTAGACATAAAGAATGTGATACGTCGACTGAGACAAGACATAAAGAATGTGATACGTCGATTGAGACAAGACATAAAGAATGTGATACGTCGATTGAGACAAGACATAAAGAAGTGATATGTGATCGATTGAGACAAGACATAAAGAAAGACGTCGATTGAGACAAGACATAAAGAATGTGATACGTCGACTGAGACAAGACATAAAGAATGTGATACGTCGATTGAGACAAGACATAAAGAAGACATAAAGAAGATAGGTCGATTGAGATTAGACATAAAGAATGTGATCGATTGAGACAAGACATAAAGAATGTGATAATGAGACAAGACATAAAGAATGTGATAGTCGTCGATTGAGACTGAGACAAGACATAAAGAATGTGATAGGTCGATTGAGACAAAGACATAAAGAATAATTGAGACAAGAATAAAGTGATTGAGACAAGACATAAAGAACGTCGACTGAGACAAGACATAAAGAATGTGATACGTCGATTGAGACAAGACATAAAGAATGTCGATTGGAGATACATCGATTGAGACAAGACATAAAAAGAATGTACATAAAGAAGGTCGATTGAGACAAGACATAAAGAATGTGATACGTCGATTGAGACAAGACATAAAGAAATGTGATACGATTGAGACTATTAGACATAAAGATGTCGATTGAGACTAGACATAAAGAATGTGATACGTTGATTGAGACAAGACAAAAGATGTGACTGAGACAAGACATAGAATGTGATACGAGTCATAAAGAATGTGAGACATAAAGAGAATGATAGATTGAGACAAGACATAAAGAAAATGATAATGCTGATGAGACAAGACATAAAGAATGTGATAATTGAGACAAGACATAAAGAATGTGATACGTCGACTGAGACAAGACATAAAGAATGTGATACGTCGATTGAGACAAGACATAAAGAAAGTGATACGTCGTTGAGACAAGACGATTGAGACAAGACATAAAGAATGTGATACGTCGATTAAGACATGATAGATGAGACAAGACATAAAGAATGTGATATACGTCGACTGATTGAGACAAGACATAAAGAAAATGAATGATTGAGACAAGACATACGTCGATTGAGACAAGACATAAAGAATGGGATGTGAGATACGTCGATTGAGATAAAGAAGACATAAAGATAAAGTGATACGTCGATTGAGACAAGACATAAAGAATGTGATACGTCGATTGAGATACAAGACATATAAAGAAAAGAACAAGACATGATACGATTGAGACAAGACATAAAGAATGTGATCGATTGAGACAAGACATAAAGAGACGATTGAGATTAGACATAAAGAATGTGATACGTCGATAAAGAAAATGATACGTCGATTGAGACAAGACATAAAGAATGTGATAGAGTCATAAAGAATGTGATAGATTGAGACAAGACATAAAGAATGTGATAGGTCGATTGAGACAAGACATAAAGAATGTGATAGGTCGATTGAGACAAGACATAAAGAATGTGATACGTCGATTGAGACAAGACATAAAGAATGTGATAGGTCGATTGAGACAAGACATAAAGAATGTGATACGTCGATTGAGACAAGACATAAAGAATGTGATGAGACAAGTCGATTGAGACAAGACATAAAGAATGTGATAAAGAATGTGATATGTCGATTGAGATTAGACATAAAGAATGTGTCGATTGAGACAAGACGATTGAGACAAGACGATTGAGACAAGACATAAAGAATGTGATAGGTCGACTGAGACAAGACATAAAGAATGTGATACGTCGACTGAGACAAGACATAAAGAATGTGATACGTCGATTGAGACAAGACATAAAGAATGTGATACGTCGACTGAGACAAGGAAAAGAACTGTGAACAGAAACGAGCGTAGATTCAGAAACATCTCTAGAACATAATATACGTATATTATGTGGTGAACACATAGCTCCAGGAACATTGAGGGGAGAAAGGTTTTTGGGGAGAAATAAAACTGTGAAAAGATATGGACTATAAATCCATCATTTTCTTCATTTATTCATCTGTCCATTTATCTATTTATATATCTTCCTATTCATATAATATCTACATATGTCTATTTATTTACATTCCGAATATTTTGGACCCCATA
Organism: Doris montereyensis; assembly: GCA_037039925.1. Classification (NCBI taxonomy): domain Eukaryota; kingdom Metazoa; phylum Mollusca; class Gastropoda; order Nudibranchia; family Dorididae; genus Doris; species Doris montereyensis. The sequence goes on from JAXRKP010000019.1 coordinate 289,500, forward strand.
TAATAAAGAAAATATACCTAACAATCTACCTACATCATTCTTTGTGTGTTTTATTACCATATACCCCGCCCATCATATGCCGTGATCTCAGACATGCAAACACAGTTTGGTGTTGCATTATAAGCCCTTTCAGTTTCAGTTTTTCATTCATGCTATCCATTTCTTGTTGTTATTACGATACATGACAACAGTTTCCACTACATAACACAAAACACTTTGGTCTTTGCAATTTGAAAATAGGATAGAGACGATGGTTAACACACAAAGACAAACAGACATCACTATCATTTATTATAAAGAATACATACCACCAAACCACGACTCACATTAAAACATGGCCTTACCTCAAAGCATTACCTCACACTTTCACACAGGTGTTGATTTACATGCGATCGACATGGGTACGACAATAAATGAGAAGATCAAATGTATCAAATTCGATTATTTAGATCACAGGTGACAAGTTGAACCACAAGTATTAATATTTAGATCCTAGATCTA
>JAXRKP010000019.1:295000-312500 GCA_037039925.1 Doris montereyensis
GCAAGTACACCTTTCCGTGACCAAGCGCTAAGCAAGCCACTTACTAGCTAAGGCAAGTACACATTTCTGTAGTCAAGCGCTAGACAAGCCACTTGCTAGCCAAGGCAAGTACACCGTTCCGTGACCAAGCGCTAAGCAAGCCACTTGCTAGCCAAGGCAAGTACACCTTTCCGTGACCAAGCGCTAAGCAAGCTACTTGCTAGCCAAGGCAAGTACACCGTTCCGTGACCAAGCGCTAAGCAAGTGGTTTGCTGCAAGGCAAGGCAAGTACACCGTTCCGTTACCAAGCGCTAAACAAGCCGTTTGTTAGCCAAGGCAAGTACACCGTTCCGTTACCAAGCGCTAGACAAGCCGCTTGCTAGGCAAGGCAAGTACACCGTTCTGTAGTCAAGCGCTAGACAAGCCGCTTTTAGGCAAGACAAGTACACCGTTCTGTAGTCAAGCGCTAGACAAGCTAGACAAGCCGCTTGCTAGGCAAGACAAGTACACCGTTCTGTAGTCAAGCGCTAGACAAGCCGCTTGCTGGCCAACTTGCTAGCCAAGGCAAGTACACCGTTCTGTAGTCAAGCCAAGGCTACACCGTTCTGTAGTCAGACAAGCCGCTTGCTAGGCAAAGCAAGCATATCGCTAGGCTGTCTTACTCGCTGTAAAGCAAATGGCGGTGCCCTTACGGCTCAAGAAAGACATCCAGTGGATAATCGAATTAAACCTGTCTGGGGAGAAATAGAATCTATACGTCATGAGTCAAACGATTTATTCATGTTTTTCGACTCGTTTGATTGGTTTTATTTATGAGCTTTAATATTATGATTAACAGTTTCATCCCACTCTCTTGCACCAAAATCTATAGAAAATGTTCTTTCTATCTAAGAACTATAACAAATTGCCTTGCCAAAAGAAACTGCACCTGCACCCAATGTATATCTCATTCTACAGCAACAACACAAAACTAGATCTCCAGCCATATGCTCCTTCATACACCTAATACATATATCTCATTCTCCATCAACAGCATAAAATTAGATCCATTGTCAATCAATTTCCAACCTTGATCATCACAACATGTCAGAATCTTCAAATGTGAAGGAGGCCATCAAATGGCAGAATCAAGAATTAGAATACGGGCGCCGCCATCTCACCTACAATTTTAATTTAACTTATTAGAGAGAGAGTTCCTTGCCTACTGTCTCGCTAGAAAAGGTATGCAAGCCGTTTGGCAAGCGGTGAGACAAACTGCTTGTCTACGGAACGCAACTCTGTTCGATGGACGAGCCTGTCATGCCTGGTGAAACCGTTGATCAATCAACCGCTAGATCGAGGCCATTAATTGCCAAGCAGTCATCTTCTCGCTCATTCTCTTGTGGTGACAAAAATTCCGATTAGTGATAATGCTGATCCAAGAAAAGATTGATAACAGCGTTGAAATATCATCTTTCTCTCACATTCTCTCTCTCTCTCTCTCTCTCTCTCTCTCTTCTAAACTCTCTGCTCTCCCTCACCTCTGCCTCTCTCTCTCTCTCTCTCTCTCTCTCTCTCTCTCTCTCTCTCTCTCTCTCTCTCTCTCTCTCTCTCTCTCTCTCTCTCTCTTTCTCTCTTACACACACAAACACACACACACACACATTCCCTTGCCTGTAGCATGCCTCTTCATAGGCCACTGAATCACGGACATGCTGCTGAAACCAAACCAACCTTTGATCGCCAATTTTGTCAGGGTTTCAATCTATACATCAAAACAACTAATTAATTGTTGAATAATTAATTTGATTTAAATCCACAATTGTTTCCCGGGTTTTTGGTAGGTCTTGCATGGACTGAGCATCATTTTCATTCAGCTAGCCCGTCCATCTCCGATGACTGGGTGGTTACCTATAATTCGGAAAAGTTGAAAATTAATAGTGAAGCCTACCGTTGAGAGGCCCACATCTGGACTTGAGTAACACCCAGAGGAGAGAAGAGAAGAAAGCAAGGGAGGGAGAGAGAGAGAGAGAGAGAGAGAGAGAGAGAGAGAAAGATAGAGAGAGAGAGAGAAAGAGAGAGAGAAAGAGAGAGAGAGAGAGAGAGAGAGAAAGAGAGAGAGAGAGAGAGAGAGAGAGAGAGAGAGAGAGAGAAAGAGAGAGAGAGAGAGGTGTGAGACTGCAAGAGAGAGAGAGAGACGGGATAGAGAGTTGGAGAGAGTTGTTTTCTCTCTTGAAAGGACCATCACCTGTATATTCATCCTCCGTCCATTCGTTGGTCCATCCATTCATCTATTTACAACATGCATACATGCATACTTACATGCATACATATATACATACATACATACTACATACATACATAATATATCACCTTTTCTCTATATAACAACATTACTATATTACATAATATATACATACATACATATATACATATATACATACATACACACATACACACATACATACACACATACACACATACATTTAGAGTCAACAACACAGCATACAAGACTGATAAGAGACTAATATCACAATGCATTAAAGAGAGAGAGAGAGAAAGTCCAGTATCGAATACTGACCCGATCTCTCAGAGACCCGAGATTGTGCATAATACCAACAAGAACAATACTGCAAGCGATGCAAGTAGGCTCTCTCTTTAAGGGTACCTGGATAGAAATGAGGAAGTTGTTTTCTTGAAAGAACCATCACTCGATATTCAATCCCTCTCCATCCATTCTCTCTTTACCAGCATACAGCATGCTTACATGCATACTATACACAAACATACATCTTACACTTCACAATACAAGTGAACATCTACCTACTACTACATTCTACATATACCCACATACCTACTAAACACACAAAGGATCACATACACACATCTGGCCCTACACACAGTCTACAAGACTGATAAGTAGACTGAATCACATGCATTAAATTGTGCCTCTTGAAACAATCAACAAGTGACAACCATCTCTTGACTCACTGGCTGACAGCCAATCTAAGGGGCGTCACCAAGAGTAAACTGATGAAAACAACCTCCTGCATACATACAGGACACCACATTTTCCATTGTTTGTGATAGGCAATAACTTTGATCTGATTTGCACTTACAACACATCTTCGAGGCCACTTAGAACTCTCTCTGTAGTAATCGTAGATATTGTACTTTTGTTATAGTAGGGTTGAATTGGTGTAAATGCCATTTTGCATGGACTGAGCACATAACACAGTTAGCCAATAAGTCTTACACACTGTACACAGAGCACACATGAATACTGGCACCCAAACACCCATCTCATTAACTTCATCGTGATCTATCAATGAACATACAAACAGATATTAAATACGCATACCCTAGAACAGTGCTAGTAGACATTGACTCGGAAATAGACCTGAGAAAATGGTTAACTGTCTGCAGAAATACACTCAAAACAACCCACATACTACAAAACAACTTTTGGATAGAGGTAACATCTCTCTGGATTATGAGTCCCGATAACATCCCACTTTACAGGCCACTAAGAGTGAACATCTAGGACAAGAAGAGTAAACCACATTTTAGTAATGCCTCTTGATAGGACATAACATGTACATGTCTTAGCCAATGAGTCAGCATGAACTTGGATCTGACTATGCATGTAAAACATAGGCCACTAACATTACACTTTCACTAAGAGTGTGAGCACTTGATAGGACACTAAGAGGAAATTTGTAGCACTAGATAGAGAGAAATTAGACTTGATCACTAAGAGTAACCATCAGTGTACACATCTAAGTGAACATCTAGTACTAGAGACAAAGAGAAACACACATTATGCCTCTTCACAGACAGCATGTAGCACACCACACACCTGCAACAGAGCCACTAAGAGTAAACCACATTTTGCAGAGTGCAAAAGAGTGCCATTTTGGGGAAAGTCAAGGACACTCCTAACATGACTCGACATTACTCAGACTGTGTCACTTGGATTGTTTTGAGAGAGAGAGAGACCAGAGAGTTCTTGTTGTTTTGTTTTTAAGAGGATTGACAATCAGAGAGTTCTTTGCTTGTGTTTATAAGACAGTTTGATTTGAGGGGAAGAGAATTGAGAGATTTGACAAGAGTTGATTTTGACAGTACATCACATAGGCCACAACTAATTTTGCATGATGCAGAGACAGGGAGTAAAACCACATTTTCATGGTAAGATTTGAGAGAGAAATTTTGAGACTGAGAGAGTAAAGAGCCAGCTAGAGAGAGATCTCCTGACGGCCAGAGAGAGATCGAGAGAGAGAGATCTATAGATCTGCAGGATGGACCTCCTTTTTAAATTAGAGAGAGAGACTAGAAAACAGAGTCTCCGATTGGGCTAGGTAACGATCCATAACTACACTCAGTGAGAGGGGGGTGAGTTGGAGGGTACTAGGTGGGCTAGGAACACATAACATTACACTTTTGCTCGAAAGAAACTCGAAAACCCGTTTCAACCTTCACCGAGGTTTGAACATAACATTACACTTCACAATTTCTGGTTGAGAGAACACATAATATAGATAGCCCACAGTACTAGAACACGAGTCCCCGTGGTCAAGGATACATTGGACAATCAATGAACATTGGTACTAGCATAATAATGTTCACAATCTGAACATCTTTATTAGGCTCTTCACAATCAGTACCATCTGGATTAGAACACATAACACACTTCACATATAAGTTGGAAGTAGTGTCTATTTGGAACATGTTTATCTATTTGAACAGGACCATCACCTGCTATAGTCGTCTATTGTCAAGACCGTCTATTACTCCATTTCATTTCTTTGTTAATACATGTACAATTTTGTCTATAACATAGTTTGAATATTTTGTATACTGATTTAGTTAATTCTACATACAACTTCTCTGTCTTACACATACATACCCGTAAACAGAAATACATCATACACACGGGATCACCCTTCTCCGACTAGGTATCAACATACTACATATGACATACATACATCAACACACATACTTGACCCACACGTTTAAAGAATTCTAGAGACCACATATCCCTGGATTCCGAGTGTGGTCAGGATATGATCCACTGAAACGTATTGTTTATGTATTTTATTAGTTTGTTTTGGGACACAACACTTGCTTTTGAGGTTAGGGACCATGTATATACTATTTACGCTGTAGTCTATGAGACACAGTCTATACATAGGCTGATAAGTAGACTAATATCACAATGCATTAAATTGTGTATCATTACACTCAGTCTTACAACTTATCAGCAGATCACACTGCACACACGGACAGCTATCCTGACGTAGTGGATGACAAACAAACAGTATGAAGTCCTTGTCATTATATATATATGTATGTAAGGAATTCTTTTTTATCACCCCCTTCTTCTCTTGTCTGGACACGACATTCCATCCGCAACTATTTTCTGTCAAATACACTCGCTTATCCCTTCTCTTCACAACACTGTACCATTCAACCTGTATTTCCCCTGACGTTGCCTTATATTACATATGTACTACAGGTTGTCATAGTATAGTGTAACGTGTGTTCACTACACGAATTTTGTCCAGTTATAAAAATGACACACCACAAGGAGAACCACAATATCTTCACCACAGTCACCTCTAAAACACGCTTGATAGGACACTTTTTGTCAGGGCAACTGTACACAGTATCTGCATACAAACAGATATTTTTGGCGCATACCCATTTGCGCCATGCCATACATAGGACACACAAACATTTGCAAAGCATGCCCACCTGCCACAATCCACTAAGACACTCACACATAGAAGACAGGCTTTGGATAGGACACAAAGAGAATTAACATTTTGCATGTAGCATACCTACCCTAAAACACAAAGGATCACTTGTAACATGACTCGACAATGTATGTCAAATTGGTCACATCTTTGTTTGCCTCTTGATGCCACTAAGAGTAACCACATGTTTCTGTCATGCCTCTTGATAGGCCCACTGTCTGTAACCACATTTTGCATGTAGCATGCCTCTTGATAGGCCACTAAGAGTAACCACATTTTGTCATGTCATGTCTCTTGATAGGCCACTAAGAGTAACCACATTTTCTGTAGCATGCCTCTTGATAGGACACTCTCTAACTCACATTTTGCATGTAGCATGCCTCTTGATAGGACACTAAGAGTAACCTCATTTTCTAGCATGCCTCTTGATAGGCCTCTAAGAGTCTCTCATTTGCTTTCCTCTTTATATTCACTAGTTTAAACCACATTTTGCATGTAGCATGCCTCTTTAGGCCACTAGTAAACCACATTTGCATGTGGCATCTTGATAGGCCATTTTTGGATAGGCCACTAAGATCTACACCAAAGACATTTCAATTAGCATTCTGATACCCATTTTGTGGCTAAGATGAAAAACCTGAAACCACATTTGAAAGAAAAGCTTTGAGCCCATCTACAAAAATTTCAAAGACATTTGGATAGGCCATGTTCCTATTTTATAGAACAATCTTTTCATTTCAGTCTGTATTAAATGGTTATATAACGACAAATGTATTCATTTCCTGTTTATAACAGCAAATATTTTCATTAATTTCTTGATTTATAAGAGAACAAATGTATTGACTTCCTGTCCCCATAACGACAAATTATTCCTTTCCAAAGTAATGTTGAATTGTACTAAATAACATTACTTTCTGTTTATAATGACAAATGATTCACTTCCTGCATTGTACTACTAGAAAAGTTGACATAACATTGTCTGCACAATCAGTGAACCTGATCATCTAATCTGCGGTTACCCTAGATGACATATTAAATGATTACCACTTCACAATAAGAGAACATAGACACTAGCTAATACTAAACACATAACATAACACTTCATAACGATAATGAACATCTGGCTAGTACTAGAACACATAACGGAACACTTCACAATCAGTGAACACTTGGCTAGTACTAGAACACATAACATTACACTTCACAATCAGTGAACATGGCTACTACTAGAACACATAACATTACACTTCACAATCAAACATCTAGCTAGTACTAGAACACATAACATTACACTTCAATCAGTGAACATCTGTTAGTCCACGATGGAACCGATAGTACTAGAACAGTCACAAAAAGTGTAGACACGATATCAGTGAACAGTAGAACACGATAACATTACACACGATCAATGAACATCTATAGTACTAGAACACGATAAAATCACACTATAGACAATCAGTGAGACATCGATGACACTATAGACACGACATTACTCACTATAAGTGACACATCTGACTAGTATAGACACTTCACACTTCACAATAGACACTATGTATTACAACTATAGACACTATAGACAATCATAGACAATTTAGACACTAACATTACAAATGAATGAGTGAGACAATATAGACATAACATAGACTCACAATAAGTGAACCTAGACACATAAGATCACTATAGACAATATAGACACTACCTGACACTTCAGATAGACACGACATGCCCACGGGTTTAGTTTTTGGATTTTACACGTCTGACACGATGACAATAGATCGATAGTTTGACGGGTAGAATTGATTTGATTTGATTTGACACGATTTCACACCATAACTAATATGACACTATAGAACTTTTTAATTATAGACTCCCTGTAAACACTGGATCTCTAGACAAGATTTTAGATCATCGATACGGGATACTTTTTATACCGACGATTGGACTAGATCTATAGACACTACCTAGACACTATAGACATCTATAGGACACGAAAAACACGATAGACCCGTTAGACCTACGACTTTTGGTAGACTTACCTAGACCCTGATAGACAATATAGACATATAAACACGAAAAGATTGTTTCTGTAATTACAGTTTTGGGATAGACAAACTGTTCTTGGAACTATCTGTTTGGACCATGTTTGTCACGCATAGTTTCTGTAGACCTCCACTATAGACACTTAGACAATATATTTAAACTGCTTAGACTAGTGTCGATAGACACTTATGTTTATCTATAGACACTATAGACGTCTATAGACACGATATTATATATAGTTGTCTTTGTTACGGTAGACAATTTTGTCCAATATTTACTTCTCTTACACATATAGTACCATTCAACCTTTTAGACACTTCTTTCTCGATAGACAATGACACACCCAATAGATCACAACATCTTCTCCATACTCTACTTTTGTCGATAGGACTTCTCTTCAGACACGATCTTGACAATATAGACACGATCCCCCCCTGACTTACGAAGAGACGCCGAGCTGGAGACCAGGTTTATGTCTACACTATAGACATCGTTGTAGACACTATTGTCCATTCTGTATCTTTAGATGTTTCTATAGACACTATATCAATATAGACACTATAGCTCTACTTCTTGACAATATAGACACTTTAGACACTAATAGACACTGGTTTTAGTCCATATCCTTCCTATCACTTCTCTTCCCACGTCTCTATAGACAATATAGACACTTTCCTGACATTCAACGCCATCGTGTCTAAGATATCTATCTGAAAAGGTGAGCCCAACAAAAAATTTCTAGACACAACATGACACGATACTTCTTCTCTGTCTTTGTCTCACTGTTTATAACGTCAAATGGACACGATACAGCAAATGTATTTCTGCCGTTTATAGTCACGATAGACACGATAGTCTGTGTGTAGACTGTCTGTATAGACTTCCGATATAACACGATAGTTCTCTCTTTCGATAGACTCTCTTATAGACATAATAGACACGAGCTATTTCCTGTTTATAACGATAGACTGTTGTCTACTAAAACTATCTTTGTTTACCTTTAGACAATCCATTGACTTCGAAAGGCCAACTCTCTGACAATCCCCCCCCCCCTTTCAGTCTAAAAAATAGACATAATAGACACTATAGACACGATAGACAATATAGACTGTCTGTAGACTGTCTGTATTCACTCCTAGACACGATAGACAAATAGACACTATAGACACTCTATAGACACGATAGACAATATAGACAATATAGACACTATAGACACTATAGACACGATAGACACGATAGACAATATCCTTTCTGATAGTATAACACGATAGACACTGTATAGACACGATAGACAATATAGACACGATAGAAAACTTTCTATAGACAATATAGACAAATAGAAAATTTATAGACACAGATGATAGACATTTATATAGACACGATATTCCACTATAGACACTGTAGAAAACGATAGACAATATAGACATTTCTAGGACTATAGACACATAGACACGATAGACACTATTAGATAATGATAGACACGATAGACACGATAGACAAATATAGACACTATAGACACTATAGACACTATAGACACTATAGACAATATAGACACGATAGACACGATAGACAATATAGACACTATAGACACGATAGACACTATAGACACGGTAGACAATATAGATAACGATAGACACGATAGACACGATAGACAATATAGACACTATAGACACGATAGACAATATAGACACGATAGACAATATAGACAATATAGACACTATAGACACTATAGACACGATAGACACGATATCAATGATAGACACGGTAGACACTATAGACACTATAGACACGATAGACACTATAGACACATATAGACACGATAGACACTATAGACACGATAGACACTATAGACACTATAGACACTATAGACAATATAGACACTATAGACACTATAGACAATATAGACACGATAGACACGATAGACACGATAGACAATATAGACACTATAGACACGATAGACACGATAGACACTATAGACACGATAGACAGACACTATAGACACTATAGACACTATAGACACGATAGACACTATAGACACGGTAGACACTATAGACACGATAGACACTATAGACACTATAGACACGATAGACAATATAGACAATTTGATAGACACGATAGACACGATATAGACACGATAGACACGATAGACACGAAAGACACTATAGACACTATAGACACGATAGACAATTTAGACACTATAGACACTAGACAATATAGACAATATAGACACTATAGACACGATAGACACGATGAGACACTATAGACACTATAGACACTATAGACAATATAGACAATATAGACACGATAGACACGATAGACACGATAGACACTATAGACAATATAGACACTATAGACACGATAGACACGATAGACACGATAGACAATATAGACACTATAGACACTATAGACACGATAGACACTATAGACAATATAGACACTATAGACACTATAGACACGATAGACAATATAGACACTATACTATAGACACTATAGACACGATAGACACGATAGACACTATAGACACTATAGACAATATAGACACGATAGACACGATAGACAATATAGACACGATAGACAATATAGACACGATAGACACGATAGACAATATAGACACGATAGACACGATAGAACAATAGACACTATAGACACTATAGACACTATAGACACGATAGACAATATAGACACTATAGACACTATAGACACGATAGACACGATAGACACGATAGACACTATAGACAATGAATAGACACTATAGACAATATAGACACGGTAGACACTATAGACACTATAGACACTATAGACAATATAGACACTATAGACACTATAGACACGGTAGACACTATAGACACGATAGACAATATAGACACGGTAGACAATAGACACTATAGACACGATAGACACGATAGACACGATAGACAATATAGACAATATAGACACGATAGACACAATATAGACACGATAGACAATACAGACACTATAGACACAATAGACACGATAGACACTATAGACACGGTAGACACGATAGACACGATAGACACGATAGACAGGATAGACACGATAGACACGATAGACACTATAGACACTATAGACACGATAGACACTATAGACAATATAGACACTATAGACACGATAGACACTATAGACAATATATAGACACTATAGACACTATAGACACGATAGACACGATAGACACTATAGACACGATAGACAATATAGACACTATAGACACGATAGACAATATAGACAATATAGACACGATAGACACGATAGACACTATAGACACTATAGACACGATAGACACGATAGACACGGTAGACACGATAGACACTATAGACACTATATAATAATTATAGACAATATAGACACGATAGACACTATAGACAATATAGACACGATAGACAATATAGACACGAAAGACACTATAGACACTATAGACACTATAGACACTATAGACACTATAGACACTATAGACAATATAGACACTATAGACACGATAGACACTATAGACACTATAGACACGATAGACAATATAGACACAGTAGACACGATAGAACACTATAGACACTATAGACACGATAGACACTATAGACACTATAGACACGATAGACACGATAGACACGATAGACAATATAGACACTATAGACACTATAGACACGATAGACAATATAGACACTATAGACACGATAGACACTATAGACACTATAGACACTATAGACACTATAGACACGATAGACATGATAGACACGATAGACAATATAGACACGATAGACACGATAGACACGATAGACACGATAGACACTATAGACACTATAGACACTATAGACACGATAGACACGATAGACACGATAGACACTATAGACACTATAGACACTATAGACACTATAGACACGATAGACACTATAGACACGATAGACACGATAGACACGATAGACAATATAGACACGATAGACACTATAGACACTATAGACACGATAGACACTATAGACACTATAGACACGGTAGACACTATAGACACTATAGACACGATAGACAATATAGACACTATAGACACTATAGACACGATAGACAATATAGACACTATAGAATATAGACACGATAGACACTATAGACACTATAGACACTATAGACACTATAGACACGATAGACACGATAGACACGATAGACAATATAGACACTATAGACACTATAGACACTATAGACACTATAGACACAATATAGACACACTATAGACACTATATTAATTATAGACACGATAGACACGATAGACACGATAGACACTATAGACAATATAGACACGATAGACACGATAGACACGATAGACACGATAGACACGATAGACATCGATAGACACGATAGACACTATAGACACGATAGACAATATAGACACGATAGACACGGTAGACACGATAGACACGATAGACACTATAGACACGGTAGACACGATTGACACGGTAGACACTATAGACACAATAGACACTATAGACACGATAGACACGGTAGACACTATATTTCACTATAGACACGGTAGACTTATAGACACTATAGACACGATAGACACTATAGACACGTTAGACACTATAGACACTATAGACACTATAGACACGGTAGACAATATAGACACTATAGACACTATAGACACGATAGACAATATAGACACTATAGACACTATAGACACGATAGACAATATAGGAACTATAGACACAGACACTATAGACACTATAGACACTATAGACACGATAGACACGATAGACAATATAGACACTATAGACACTATAGACACTATAGACACTATAGACACTATATACACTATAGTAGACACTATGAGACACTATAGACACGATGAACACGATAGACACTATAGACACTATAGACATGATAGACACTATAGACACTATAGACACTATAGACAATATAGACACGATAGACACGATAGACACGATAGACACTATAGACACTATAGACACGGTAGACACGGTAGACACTAGACACTATAGACACTATAGACAATATAGACACTATAGACACGATAGACAATATAGACACTATAGACACTATAGACACGATAGACACGATAGACACTATAGACACTAGACACTATAGACACTATAGACACGATAGACACTATAGACACTATAGACACGATAGACACTATAGACACTATAGACACTATAGACACGATGACAGACACTATAGACACTATAGACACGATATAGACACTATAGACACTATAGACACTATGGACACTATAGACACGATAGACACTATAGACACGATAGACACGATAGACACGATAGACACGATAGACACTATAGACACTATACACTACGATAGACACTATAGACACTATAGACACTAGACACTATAGACACGGTAGACACTATAGACACTATAGACACTATAGACACTATAGACTATAGACACGATAGACACTATAGACATATAGACACGATAGACACTATAGACACTAGACACTATAGACACGATAGACACGATAGACACTATAGACACGATAGACACTATAGACACTATGGACACGATAGACACGATAGACACTATAGACACGATAGACAATATAGACACTATAGACACGATAGACACGAAAGACACTATAGACACTAGACACGATAGACACTATAGACACTATAGACACTATAGACACGCGACACTATAGACACGATATAGACACGATACACACTATAGACACTATGACACGATAGACAATATAGACACTATAGCCAATATAGACACTCATAGACACTATAGACACGATAGACACTATAGACACTATAGACACGATAGACACGATAGACACGATAGACAATATAGACACTATAGACACTATAGACACGATAGACACTATAGACACTATAGACACTATAGACACTATAGACAATATAGACACTATAGACACGATAGACACGATAGACACGATAGACCGATAGACACTATAGACACGATAGACACGATAGATAGACACGATAGACACTATAGACACGATAGACAATAGACACGATAGACACGATAGACACGATAGACACGATAGACACGGTAGACACGATAGACAAGACGATAGACCTAGACACGATAGACACGATAGACACGATAGACACGATAGACACGGTAGACACTATAGACACGGTAGACACTATAGACACTATAGATTAATGGGTAGACACTATAGACACTATAGACACGATAGACACTATAGACACTATAGACACTATAGACACGGTATACTATAGACACTATAGACACTATAGACACGGTAGACACTATAGACACTATAGACACTATAGACACTATAGACACGATAGACACGGTAGACACTATAGACACTATAGACACTATAGACACGGTAGACACTATAGACACTATAGACACAATAGACACTATAGACACTATAGACACGGTAGACACGGATTGACACGATAGACACGATAGACACTATAGACACGATAGACACGGTAGACACGATAGTGACACTATATACACGATAGACACTATAGACACGATAGACAATATAGACACGATAGACACTATAGACAATATAGCCAATGATAGACACTTATAGACACTATAGACACGGTATACTATAGACACGGTAGACACTATAGACACTATAGACTCGGTAGACAATATAGACAATATAGACACGATAGACACGATAGACACTATATAGACACTTATAGACACGGTAGACACGGTAGACACGGTAGACACTATAGACACTATAGACAATATAGACACTATAGACACGATAGACAATTTAGACACTATAGACACTATAGACACGATAGACAATATAGACACTATAGACACACACTATAGACACTATAGACACGGTAGACACTATAGACACGGTATACCATAGACACTATAGACACTATAGACACTATAGAGACGACAGACACTATAGACAATAGACACGATAGAAATGGTAGACACTATAGACACTATAGACACTATGGACACTATAGACACTATAGACACTATAGACACGATAGACACTATAGACACGATAGACACGATAGACACACGATAGACACGATAGACACGATAGACACTATAGACACTATAGACACTATAGACACGGTAGACACTATAGACACTATAGACACTATAGACACGATAGACACTATAGATAGACACGATAGACACTATAGACACTATAGACACTATAGACACTATAGACACTATAGACACTATAGACACTATAGACACTATAGACACGGTAGACACTATAGACACAGATAGACACGATAGACACTATAGACACTATAGACACGATAGACACTATAGACACTATAGACGATAGACACTATAGACACTATAGACACTATAGACACTATAGACACTATAGACACTATAGACACTGTAGACACGGTAGACACGGTAGACACTATAGACACTATAGACACTATAGACACGACAGACACTATAGACACTATAGACACTAGACACGATAGACACGGTAGACACGGTAGACACTATAGACACTATAGACACTATAGACACTATAGACACTATAAACACGATAGACACTATAGACACTATAGACACTATAGACACGATAGACACTATAGACACGGTGGTTACTATGGTAGACAACACGGTAGACACGATAGACACTATAGACAACTATAGATACAATAAGATGAGATACGTAGACAACATATATTATTTATAATATAGACACGATAGATAAAATAAGACAACTGATAAAAGGAGAAACAATATAGACACGAATAAGAAAAAGATTAAATAAAATAGACTGAAACTATATTAAGATAAAATAGATAAGATAAGATAGGAAAGTAAGATAGACAAAACAAGTTTTAATATCAATAGACAGAGAGAGACACTATAGACACTATAGACACGAGAGAGACGATAGAGAGAGAGAGACACGATAGACACTATAGAGAAGGAGAGAGAGACAGACAGACAGACGCAGAGAAACTAGAGACAGAGAGAGAGACTATAGAGAGAGAGAGACAGTCAGATAGACAGACAGACAGAGACAGAGAGAGAGAGAGACAGACAGACAGATAGACAGACTAGAGACAGAGAGATAGAGAGACAGAGACAGAGACAGACGACAGAGACAGAGAGACAAAGAGAGACAGAAAGAGAGACAGATAGAGAGAGATAGACGATAGACACTATAGACACTATAGACACGACAATAGAGAGACACGGTAGACACGGTAGACACTAGAGAGAGAGAGAGACAGAGATAGAGAGAGAGAGAGAGAGAGAGAGAGAGCGAGAGACAATTTAGACACTAGAGAGACAGACAGACAGACAGACAGACGACAGACAGACAGACAGACAGACATCAGACATAGAGAGAGAGAAACAGAGGTAGACACTAGAGAGACTATAGACAGAGAGAGAGAGAGAGAGAGAGAGAGAGGGAGGTAGACAGATAGATAGACAGACAGACTAGAGACACTATAGACACTATAGAGACGACAGACACTATAGACACTATAGACACGATAGAAGAGAGAGAGAGAGTAGAGAGAGAGAGAGAGAGAGAGAGAAGATGGACAGAGAGAGAGAGTATAGACACTATAAGAACACGTACTATAGAGAGACGGTTCAATCAGGCAGAAACACGTCGTTACCACTTATACGGCCCAATGATGCCAAACCGCAAAGACTTACATTGCATTGATCGGACTTACTATTGATCCGTGGAAACACAGTGGCGATAGTCAGCACTTGACTCGCCACTTGACACTATAGACACTATAGACACGATGTCACTATAGACACTATAGACAGTGGGGGAAAGAGGGGTCAAGGTGGCGATGGCAGAGAAGTTTGCCACTATGATGATGGCGCAGTGTTGATAGAACTATAGCACACTATAGACAGGACCAGACTAACGATAGACACTACTAGACACTGGTGGTAAGACTACTATAGACACTATAGACACTATAGACACTACTAGACACGTTGCTAGCTACTACTGCTGCTACTATAGACACTGATAGACACTATAGACACTATAGACTCTGATGATGATGATGATAGACACACTGTCACAATTGGAACTACAATACTATAGCACACTAAAGACACTAGAATAGACACTAGGTCCAGAGAAACTATAGACACGATAGACACTATGAAGACACTATAACACGATAGACACTATAGATCAACTGCTAGTGCCATACCATTCAAGACATTTTTTCTATAGACACTATCTTCCTCCCTCCCTTCTCTCCTCCTCTTCTTCTCTCTTCTCCTCTTCTCTCTCTCTTCTCTCTCTCCCTCTCTCTCTCTCTCTCTATAGACACTATAGACACTAGACACTATAGACACTATATAGCATATCGCAACACATCAGAGCGGGTAATGGTGTGCTCCCACGTAACGTTGGTACGCTAACTTTATTATACTTGCACATGTCCTAGGTATAGTACCCAGGCGCTTGGAAAGTACACTAGACGTCCTATAGTATCCCATCATTCATCTCTTCCTCTCTTCTTCTTCTCTTCTCTCTCTCTCTCTCTCTCTCTTTCCTTTCTTTCTCTCTTTCGGAACTCTGAGCGTTTCTTTTATATTGGCTATATCACACAGATGTTACTAACACTGATATATTGAGATCATACTCACACACATAATATCCACTCAACAAGACCCGGCCAGCATTTATTTTAATCTCTCTGTTGCCCCAAAGTTACGCACAAGAGATCGATACATGATGTGAAATGGTATACACGTAC
>JAXRKP010000019.1:322500-337500 GCA_037039925.1 Doris montereyensis
TCTTCCGTTAGTTTTGACTTGGTTTTTCCCTTAGTATTTATTACATGTACCTCGCCTGTTGATGGTATTGATGAGGAAGCTGTTGGTTTTTTAAAGTATATTATGTTCTACATGGACAGCTGTCAGAAACATTAGTCAGCTATGAACCCTGAGATCACCGTCACAGTGGACATGGTTACTTTAAAGAAACAAACAATCAAAAGAAACTGTGCTGCATCATTGAACAATATGCTAAGCCCAGTCACTTGTTATCTTGATCAATCATTTTAAGGAACAAACTGGCCATCTTCTCTCTCATCAAAACGTCATTATTTTCTGATAAAGCTTGTTTGACTGATAACGTGTAACAATGGAGATAGGGGGTGTCTTTTGTAAGTACATGTATTGTATGCAAAGAATTCAAGGGGACAAAGAAAGGAGCGTAGTTAGCTCGTTTGGTATCATGCTTTCTTTTCAGTTTTCATGGCGAGGCGATGAGTCTTGTACTTGTAGTTGTAGATAGTAGATGCCCTCTTTTTCTCTTCTTTTCTATTAGTTAGTATTACCTTGATGAAATACTTATTTCTTCTTCCTCCTCCTTTTATTATTTTTTCTCTTCTCCTCCTCCTTCTTTTCCTCATCCTCTTCGTGGTCTTTTCTTCGTCATCGTTGTTTTTTTCTTGTTCTTCCTTTTCTCCTCTTCCTTCTCTTCTTCATCTTCTCCTCTACCTCTTTTTTCTTCTCTCTTTGTTTATCTTCTTTTCCTCTGCTCCTCCTCTTTCTTTTTTCTTCTCTCTTTGCTTATCTTCTCCCTCTGCTCCTCCTCTTTCTTTTTCTTCTCTCTTTGCTTATCTTCTCCCTCTGCTCCTCCTCTTTCTTTTTCTTCTCTCTTTGCTTATCTTCTCCTCTGCTCCTCCTCTTTCTTTTTCTTCTCTCTTTGTTTATCTTCTCCCTCTGCTCCTCCTCTTTCTTTTCTTCTCTCTTTGTTTATCTTCTCCCTCTGCTCCTCCTCTTTCTTTTTCTTCTCTCTTTGCTTATCTTCTTCCTCTGCTCCTCCTCTTTCTTTTCTTTCTCTTTGCTTATCTTCTCCCTCTGCTCCTCCTCTTTCTTTTTCTTCTCTCTTTGCTTATCTTCTCCCCTTGCTTATCTTCTTCCTCTGCTCCTCCTCTTTCTTTTTCTTCTCTCTTTGCTTATCTTCTTCCTCTGCTCCTCCTCCTTCTTTTTCTTCTCTCTTTGCTTATCTTCTTCCTCTGCTCCTCCTCCTTCTTTTTCTTCTCTCTTTACTTATCTTCTTCCTCTGCTCCTCCTCTTTTCTTTTTTCTTCTCTCTTTGTTTATCTTCTCCCTCTGCTCCTCCTCCTTCTTTTTTTCTCTCTTTGCTTATCTTCTTCCTCTGCTCCTCCTCTTTCTTTTTCTTCTCTCTTTGCTTATCTTCTTCCTCTGCTCCTCCTCTTTCTTTTTCTTCTCTCTTTGCTTATCTTCTTCCTCTGCTCCTCCTCCTTCTTTTTCTTCTCTCTTTACTTATCTTCTTCCTCTGCTCCTCCTCTTTTCTTTTTCTTCTCTCTTTGTTTATCTTCTTCCTCTGCTCCTCCTCTTTCTTTTTTCTTCTCTCTTTGTTTATCTTCTCCCTCTGCTCCTCCTCTTTCTTTTTCTTCTCTTTCTTTATCTTCTTCCTCTGCTCCTCCTCTTTCTTTTCTTCTCCTCTTTCTTTTCTTCTCCTCTTTCTTTTTCTTCTCCTCTTTCTTTTTCTTCTCCTCTTTCTTTTTCTTCTCCTCTTTCTTTTCTTCTCCTCTTTCTTCTTTGGCACAGTCTGCACTTGCACTTCTTGGGATTGTGATTTCATCTCACGTAGTTAGCTAAGTTAGCTTGAAGTTTGAAGTTACTGTTGTTTGCTTTGCTCTTTTATTCAAACCAAGAGAGTTAACTCATATTTAGTTTGGAAAAATATAAACTGACAGCAGTTATGTCCCTTGGCCTTAGTACTACCGATCCCAGTCTAGTATTAGTAAAATTGTGTTACATGTACTGTACCACCAGTAGACTTCGAATGGTATAAACTAGCTGTTGAGTTATTTATCACTAATAGCTCTGGACCGTTAGTCTATCTGCCCTTCGACCTTAAGGTCTAAAAAATCATGACATCAAAAAAAAATAATCATGGCATTAATTAGACATCTCTTAACAATAAAAGATCTTGTCGGAAAACACATTTCGAATACGCTTGTCTGGATACTACAGCATGTTGTGATGTAGGCATCAATTTCAATGGAAATGAAAGTGCTGATAAATTGGCAAAAAAGAGGCATGTTCCAAATATGTCAGCCATAATGCTGTAAATAATTGATTTCGCAGACTTGAAGCCCCTAAGAGAAACAAAATCAAAGACCAACAGAAAATGCTCTGCGAACCATGCTAACTACGTGAGTAGCAAGGAAAGTAGGTAATTCATGTACTAGTACTACATTCCTTTGCATTGTTTTGATTGCATCAGGCTTTGAATTCAATATACATGATCTATTCATTTCATGTCCTTGTTCATCACTCTCAGTCTCAGCATGCCCTTTGCCTCAAAGTGACAATAATGATACAATAGTCGCCGGATAAATGCTCGCCCTTTGGGCACAGGAAAAAGTGTGCTTTAATAATTAATATTTAAAATTAATGCATACTACTGTGTGTTTATGAGAATACTTTTATTATAAAGTAAAAATTTGGTTAGCAAATGAGGCATGTGTTTATGCAGTTTGCTTTTATGAAGTGTGCTTTTATTCAGGGACTACTGTACATTCTAAGGTCATTAATATAAATCTATGTAATACTAATGTATATGACATGTATACTTGAAAACGCTAGTCTGAAATTCATGGGACTAGATCTAGAGATTTCTTGTCAGATGAAGTTTACTAAAGCATTTTTTACTTTCACTTTTAGATTATCCGCTATATAGGCTGTTTCTAATTCTATATTCAGTAATTTCCGTTATCTCGCATGTTGCAATTCAATGAGACAAATGTGCGTCTGGCCATATCCAAGTCCATACCTATTTCTTTTGCACTTTCCTTGCTTTGTTTTAAGTTTTAGTACTTTTAGTGCGGTTGCTTTTGTTTTCCTTCTACTTTCTGTAACTTGTAACTTCTACTTCTAGGTTTGGGTTCTGCTGGCTTTATTCGAAAACAAAACACAGCAGTCATCTGAGGAATAGACATTGTTTCAGAATAGTAGAAGTCAAATTTCGGATTAAGTCATGGGGCGGGGGGATGAAGAAGAAATGATCTGGATTTGGAGTACATGCATCGACTATCATTATCATATAATATGTGTAACAACAAGTGATTAAGAGAATCACCAAAGAAAATATAATGCATGTTGATAGAAACAAGTATATTTTGTGCATGTACATGTAATTCAAAATAAAGATTCAATCACCTTTGGTATTCAGTTCATTCTTCTTTAATATGAAATGTGGCGGACAAGCATGGTAACAGTAACAGTACATGTAGTAGAATAAAATGATACTATACATTAGTTGCAGGCATTGTAGTTGTAGCCAAACTGTAGTGTTGTGAGTTTGTATTTATAATGTAATCACCATGACACTGGTTCAAATCCCATGGCTAGCACATGATGTAGGGAGTTTTTTTATCTTTGGAAAGCTACTTCACTCTACTTTCCGCACTTGACTCAGGTGTGAATGAGTACCCAGCTAAAGGTAGAGAAAGATCTTTTCAGAGTGTTAGTACAAAGCACCTAACAGGCTGATGTACCAGGGAGTTGAGAAGGACTAAGAATGAAAGGGTATGCTGGGGGATAAGTGATATATATACAGTAGGTTAGCCTGCATTGGTGCGGGGATACAGACTATAAACCCATCTGTACTTTTTAAATTTAATATATCTAAAAACTTTCATTCAACTTCAACACTAGAATAAGCTGGGAATGGGATGATCCTTAGTTGTCCTCGATATACTTCATCTCCTAAAAAAATGGGATCACAACTGTTTTAGCATGAATGAATACATGTAAGTAGATCAAATTCTTATTTCAATAAAGATACACATTAGTTCATGGGAAATAAAATAAACAATAAATAATAATATAATGTGGAAGTGAAGTGTAAGGAAGAAAACAAGAACTGGAAAAACCAAAGACAAGAAGATACTTGTACATATGTAATGGGAAAATAAAAATAAAAGGGAAGATGTAGGTGTAGAGAGAGAGAGAGAGAGAGAGAGAGAGAGAGAGAGAGAGAGAGAGAGAGAGAGAGAGAGAGAGAGAGAGAGAGAGAGAGAGAGAGAGAGAGAGAGAGAGAAAGACAGAGAGAAAGAGACAAACAGACAGACAGACATACAGAGACAGAGATATGCAGGCTTTATTACAAAACAATAGAGACACCTGTATTGAGTAATTAATTATATTTATAATACATCATGTATAGATGTGTATGCTATTGTGTGTATTAAAATCATCACAATGCAAATATCTTTTTGTCTTGCAAGTGAATCCAAGTGACAGAATATGTTTATTTATTAATTAAAGTACATGTTACTTGTTACATATTAATACTATATTAATATCAATAATAATCAATAAACATTGCACAACTAATGAACTATGTATGATTGTCTGTTTAGGCAATGGAGGTGAAAATCGTGGTCTGAGTCTGAGTCATTATGTGACAGCAGCATCCTCATCAAGCAACACTCACTACCATACCAATTACCATCATCAAGAACACAACATGGAGGAATCATGAACACTTCTTCTACTAGTACATGTACAGCAGTCGCTGGATAAAAAGCACACTTCATAAAAGAACACTTTGTATAAAGTATAAATACACACCTACATTTGCTAACTGAATTTTTACTGTATATAATAAATAAAAATGTTCCCACAAAACACGGTATGCATAAAAGCATGCTCTTTTCCGCGCCAAAAAGGGTGTGTGTTTATCCAGCGACTACTGTACTTCTCTAGTCTACTGACTTCTACTACGTCTTTAGTCTAAAGTCTATGATGACCAATGCCTGAAATACGTCAAAAGATTATACAAGGACACATGAATTTGTACATGTATTACTATTAGTATAAGCACTAATGCCGCACTAATGGTAAATAAGACTAAGATTAAGAAGAGATTGATTCATGTGAAAAATGGATCATTTCTATTCTTGATTGAATGGCTTTCACTTTCAAACTTTTAGTACTTTGAGAATGAGTAAAAAAACCCCTTTGTTCCCATCACTCACTCATTCATAGTCATATAATCAATAACTCATAAAAGTAATACTGAATACATGTAATTCAAATCTAAATCTCCTAAAGCTTAAGTGGTTATAAACCCACTTTTACAGAGCAGCTGGTTCCCCCTTTGTACCATAACCTTCATCCCCTACTTAAAATAAATTGAACATAACGTTAGATTTATAGTACAGTTATTGTAGTCTATAGTCAGTATCCCCGAACAAGCAAGTGCACCAACTGTATGTTGTTTATCCCCCAGTAGGACATTTCAATTTTCATTCAATCTGCATGATCTTAACTCCCTGATCAGAAAACAGTACAACACTACAACAGATCCGTTAGGTCCTTCGTAGTAACACTGCCAATACCTATAGCTGGAAACTCATTCACGATTGATTCAAGTGAGGAAAGTAGAGTAAGAAAACATTTCCTACGACTTAGGGGGTATAACATTAACAACGTTGTGAAAAAGCACCTGGGCTAGCCATGGGTTTCGAACCAGTGTCATTATGATCACAGTAATTACACATTCACAACACTACAGTTTCCCTACAACTACTACAATTACTTACAATGCCTCAAGTAATACTTTGTTTCATTGCAATTTATCCCGTAAACCATATGCAGTGAGTGGGTGGGCGGTTGATACGGCGCTGCTATTAAGTCTTATTTCTTTCCTTTCATTCCTTCACTTAGCTTTTGTCTTGCTTTTTCCCTGTTAGTAGTGTTAGTAGTGTTACATCCTAAGATTCCTACATATGGTGGATGTCATGAAATCCAATGAAACATTTGCAATTATCTCAGGGTGAATTTTAAGAAGAGAAAACAACCCAGATGATTGAAAATTAATATAAGTTGATTCATTTATCCCTTGAAACGCACCCCATCCACCATACATAGTGGTCTCAGAATGAATTAAGAAGAAATGCATGTAGCAAGATATAGAAACTAAGAGGAAGAGTGAAAGGAAAGAAGTAGGACCTACCAGGAGTGCAGGCAATCACCCACAAGATAAAAAAGGAAGACATGTTGTGAAAGAGCGAAAGGATACTGTTACTGTACTAGGAGGAGTAGTAGAAACTACCAGCAACACCTGCAAACTGCCCACAAGATATACATTATAATGAAAGACATGAAGAAGAGCGAAAGGAAAGGAGTAGGACCTCTCACTCATGAACGCCAACCACCCAACCTCCCCCAGGTATAAACACACCAGAGTGATTAGTGGTTATTCTCATTGTGTCATTGTCATGAAATCTTGTCAAGAATTTATTTTTTTCCAATTACATGTACATTGCACTTGTACATGTAACTGTATTGGGCTTCTCATCGACTTACCAATTTTCAAAAATGCGTTTCAAAATGTGACAATGACAACCTAATATTTATATTTATATAAACATTACACATTACGATTTATAAAACATTATTATCAAATAGGACTACACAAAATACAACACAGTTTTGGACACAAATGGCATCCATAAAATTGTGACTTCTGTGTGATCTACGTTGCTTTTGTTCATGCTCCACTCCATGATATTGATACTAAATAATACTAATACAGTCGGAAATATAAAATTAATCACGTAGGCCTACGGACAACATGGGTTTAGCTTTGGCTCTTTCCTTTACTTCAGTCTACTTTTTTCTCATGCCAACCTCTCCCCAACAAAGTTAAGGATTATTAAACATTTTAAATGAAAGAGTTTTGTTTAAAAAGGAATCATTCTTTGTTGAATAAAATTGGAATTTACCCTGTCCAACATTTGTGGCGATCTCAGGGTGAATCAAGAGGAAACAGCACGATGAAGAAAGGGATAAGTGAAAGGGGTGAAGGAAAAGAAGTAGGACCTACCAGCAGGC
This sequence comes from Doris montereyensis, assembly GCA_037039925.1. Classification (NCBI taxonomy): domain Eukaryota; kingdom Metazoa; phylum Mollusca; class Gastropoda; order Nudibranchia; family Dorididae; genus Doris; species Doris montereyensis. The sequence goes on from JAXRKP010000019.1 coordinate 329,589, forward strand.
CTGTCAACCACCCACAGAAACTATTCAACTACATCCATCATAATCATGAGAGCAAAGCCACGACTCAAAGAATACCGATTCATTTGAAAACGTGAAAGCAAATATTGAAGTTTCTGATGATAATAATAATAATAATAGAAATAGAATAGTATAGATGTGCCATTGCCACAAACTTAAATTGTTCCACTTAATAAATAACTAAATAAGACATTATATATTTTTACATTGTTTGCAATACAGTTGCACTTTTTAAAGTAAGAAGAAGAGGGCATCAGTAACTCAGTCAAAGAGTGTCTGCCAACTGCCATGCATACCAGAGCTAGACTCATAACACTCAGCAATTCCAAAGTTTAAGGAGATTCCATAAATACCATATGTTCTCTTTAGTCAATTCCACTTCCCATGTTGCACGCATTTCTGACTAAATATATCTTTACAACAGTCTGATGGATTTCGATACTAATTGAAATTGGCATAAACATTTGGGTTATCTATCAGTATCACTATCAGTATCAGTGAGTATCAACGGTACTAAGTTAAATTTTCCCCCTAAACATGATACCAATACACCACCACCATATTTAAAGTTTAGTCTTTGCTCCTTTACATTATTAATTATCATAAACAGCAACAACGCTGGTCTGAGTTAACTTTTACTTTTAGTTAGCATTTGGCATATAATTAACAATGATCCACGTTGTGATTTGGAAGGTTGCAGTCGTTCACGGTCCCAGCAAAGTGACACATTGCACAAGAAAATCACAAGTAGTACACGTAACCCAGAATTTTATTGTCTCCTAATGACATGAAAATTTATGCAGTGTTTTCGCGCGGAGAAAAATCATTTGTTTTAATAATGGATGAAGATCTAGTCAGACAACAATGGGTTGGAAGTTACCACATCACTAATGTAACTTTAAGCTTAGTAAAATTCCTTCAAGGCCCATAGAGCTGGAGATTATCCCAATTTCTAAAGCATGAAGCGGAACAGGTGATGAAAATTACCTCCTAGACAGGACACTAGTCTGACATAGATTTTTACTCCCAAACTAATGCTTGTACCCATTTGAACCTGGATCGAGTGGGTAAAACACATGTTACGTGTCTTTCCCAAGGAATACAAAGTCAGGTCTAGGTTTTGCTAGGAATGTAGGATTGGCACCTGGGACCCAGTAACATGCATTGCAAACACTCAAGGCACCATATTTTCTGTAGTTTGGGAGGAATTTGTGATTATACGTGCACACAGAACGTGGATCAGATTATACTATAAATTATAGGTGATTTGAATGAGTAACATTATCCTATTTGAAGTTGAAGTCATAAGTCATTTAAGGAGCTTTAAACTAAAGAGCTTATACACACACTTATTATACGTATAATAACAAACACTCATATATAATACACACATGGGAGTTTTGGAATCGTTGAATCTGACAAAATAAAATTATTGCACATAGACAATCTGGCTTTTTTCAAATGTGTCTGCATGTGTCTCTTTAGATTTGACTTTTGGCACGCTGAGAAATCACACAGCACACACTGGTGCGGCTTCTTCTCAGCGTGAAGGTGCATGTGGTTCTTTAAGTTTTGGGGCGATTTGGTGGTGTAATTACAGAAAGTACAAAAGTACGGCTTGATTTCATCATGCACCAGTTTTTTATGACGAGCCAGCTGGGCTTTATAGCGGCAGGTGTAGGAACATTCGGGGCACGACACCATCTTGACGCTTGAATGAGTGATGACGTGCTTCTCCAAGTCGTACTTGTCCGTACACGCATAGCTGCACATGGCGCAAGTAAAACCTTTCACCTTGTTGTGACGCGCCAGATGTCGCTTGAAGGGATTGCTCTGTCTACAGGAATAACCACATATTTTACACACATAACGATGTTTGCCGACGTGCACCTGCATGTGCACGCCCAAGTCTCGACGCGATCCACAAGAATACTCGCAGTACTTACAAAACCAGTTATCAGCCGACTTGTGGACAGCCAGAGCGTGAATCTTCAATTCTTGCACGGAGCCGAACATAGATTCACAATCCTTGCATGAGAGGTGCAACTTCTTTGAGTGGGCTCTAACTTTGTGCTGCTTGAGCAGCACCTTGTCGTGAGTGACAAAGTCGCAGAGGATGCAACGGTAACCTCTACTGATGTTTGTATGAATCTTCATATGTTTCTTCAAGCGGTATATCGTCTGCGTGGCGTAATTACAGTGAGGACATTTCTGGTCTTTGACGGTGGAGTGAATGACCTCATGTCTCTTGAGCTGATCTTTGGACCTAGCGGAATAGGTGCACTGGTCGCATCTAAAAGCTCTTTCTGATTTGTGAGTCAACATGTGAGCCTTGAGGGCCCCCGAGAACTTGCACTTATATCCACACTCTGTGCAAAGGTAGGGCTTATCGTCCGAATGCACGCGCCTCATATGCTGGCTAATATTCTTGGAGGAAGCGCCACACAGTGAGCACAACGTCCATTGGTTTTCTTCGTGAATTTGAGATTTCGAATGTTCATCCAACTCTGCTGAAGTCTGGAAGGCCATTTTGCATTTCTCGCACGTGAAAATTTCAGTGATTTCATGGGCTTCCTTTAAATGATGAAGCAGGAGTCGTTTGTAGAAGCTTTGATAGTCACATTCGGGACAGCTGTAATGTTTCTTCAGTTTTGATCCCACCTCCCAACCCAGTGCTGGAATTTCTTTGTGGCTTAAGAGATGAATCTGAAGGCTCAGCTCTAGTTTGAACCTTTTCATGCAGGGGAAGAACACTGAAATGGATTTTCTTCACCATGGAATGATTTTAAATGTCTTTGACAATCCAATTCAGTTTCTGCCACATAACTGCAATCTTCGTATGTACATAACACAGGTGCTGATGGAACACTCTCTTTTACGTCACTCATCTCACTTTTTTCAACCTCGTTCTCATCATCCACTACTTCTGGCTTTTCTGTTTCATCACCCTCTTTTGCAGCTTCTTCTTGCGGAAACGCTGGGCCATATAATTTTGATCTGAGTGAAATTGAGACTTCGCTGCATATCTTCCAACTCTTCTGGTTCAACCGCCTTCAGCTTATAGGGGATGGCTTTTTCTGTGAACTCGTTGTCAACCTGGGTCATAACCAGCTCAGCTGTTCAGGCTTCAGCGTGGCAAAAGGACCTCTTGTTTGGGTTCCTCCTGTGTCAAGTAGACCTGCTGTTCGTCCTCTGTCTTGATAGTCAGCTGCTGCTCAGGTTTCGCCTCGTCTTGAGTCAGGACTTCGGTGGCTTGAAGTACTGGGTTTGCACGTTGCCGTCCTCAATGACCAGCGAGCTGACGCCTTCCTCCTGGCCTTGTTGCTGAGCAACCTGTGCCAAAGCTTTGGACACCAGGTCTTGGACCTGGGCGGGGTCATTGCCTTCACTGCTGTAGGCGACGATGACCTCCCTGTCGACGTCCATCCTCATTCTGGATGTGAATTTCATAAGCGAGTTCCAAGCTCCTCAGGTTCTTCCATTGTGGCTGGGAATCTAGCAAAACCTGAAAATAGTGGGGAAAAAGAGGATGGAATTTAAAACAACTATTTTATGTGACTTACATTGTAAAAAAATGTAAGGCTATTTCAAAAGAAAAAACCAATTGTGATTTACAGTGGAGACTGCTGAAAGCATAATTTATGAGTATAAATATCACCTAAAGTGAATCTTTAAGGATGGGACCATCGAAAAACAAACCTTTATTTCTACACTCAAACCTTGAGATACCATCAACTGCTGTGATAGTTGTAACTTGGCATTATAAAGTTATTATCATTACGTTATTACAAAACCACCTTACACCAGAGGAAGATATCAATATCCATGTAAATTACATGTCGCTCTACAAGAACCGGGAAAATTTGATCTGACAGTACAACAATGTAAGCCCACTGCATAAGTGCTACGGTAGTAGAAAGAGATGAAGTAGTAGTAGTGGTGCCCTTCTAAATGCCTGTTTCAAAACCAAGATTTTCGCCTAAATGCTTGGTCTTAACAGACGGCAACAGCAGGCATCATCTTCTCCAAACTATTGTAATATATGTCTGTAATTGATTAAAATTTCTTTTTATAAATTTTGCCATACATCCATGCAATCCATCGCTAATAATGATATGGCCTATGCCCGTCAACAATGTGCTATGTATTGCAATTATGCCTCATTACAATTGTAATGTAATAAAAGATGACAAGTCTTCTCTTCATAACTCCACCCACTGAACGTGACTGAATACTCATTATACACAAGTGTTGCAAGTTTCGAGCCTGGAGAGAGAAGAGCTGTGTAATGGAGTGAGAACAGGGGGGGCAGGGGGGTGCATGGAGATTCCAATACCCACGTAGAATCTAGCTCTGAAAGCTTTCTTATTGCTTTGCTTACAAACAAGTTACAATATAAAATTTTAATTATTTGTTCTTATTTCAGAGAGAGTTCTTTTCCTAGATCAGGATAGACTAAAAACAAGTCTCCCAAGCCAACAAAATTTCTAGATCTATATCTGGATCTAGATCTTATAACAGATTCTAGACCGACAGACATCTGAATCTAGAAATCTAAATCGGATTTTCGTTCTAGATCTAGATTAGATCTAGGATCTAGATAGAATCTATAGGCCTAATTTGAGTTTCCCTCTGATTGTTCTCGTTCTATGGGGAAATGGAGGGTTGGGGATGTGAGGTAGCTAAATAAACCAACGACCACAGAGCCGAAGAATGCAGTAATTCAAAGTCACTTTTCGGTAGGATGTCATGGCTGAGGAAATGACACAACGGATCTATTATCGATAGCTTACCTTTGAACAGCTATAAATCATTAAATGGTTTGCTATCTCCGAAAACTGAGTCAACAAAATTTTACAAATCGATTTTCTAGATGCAACATGACATGAATATATCTAATACCAACCGTTTTTCTCGTATGAAGAGAATGAAGAAGTTGATTTAAATGTGGGATAAGCAGGATCGGCACGTCTTCTACTTTTGCAATGGTAGACAACACGTTATAAAAAATACCAAAATATATTTATGGGTATAGAGGTAAAAAGGTATAAATTTACGATAATTGTGAATAGAACGATTACCATAGCTCATAACGTGGCGACTTAGGCGTATTCTTGGGTTATGATATTCTTTCTATTGTAATAATAATGTATCTTGTCAAAAATTGTTATCCTTTCTTTCTTTCTTTATCAGTTCTCATTCTAACTTTCGGTGTATGGGTTCAAGTGCGTAGGCCTCCTACTGCATAAAAAAGGCACGAAAAGCTACTAGAAAGTTGGAATTTTATAAGCCCACGGCTTTTAGAGGTGAATATTAAACCAAAGGACGAGAAATTAAATTATTAATAGCTAATGGACCAAACGAAGACGCAACTAAAGAAGAAGAAAAAGATATCTTCGAAAATGATTTACAAATAGCTGCAGAGAATCTTAAATCCAAACAAGAACTAATGCTTTTAGGAGATTTAAATGCTAGTGTAGGCAACAATGTAGAAACGTCAGGAGGAGTAATAGGTAAAGAAGGAGAGACAACAACTTCTCCAAATGGAGAGAGACTAATAGATTTTTGTCTAAAGAATAACTTGAAAATAGCCAACACCTTTTTTCCTCATAAAGATATCCACAAATGTACAAGAGTAAATGAAGACAGGTGTGAAAATTCAATGATAGACTACATAATAGTTAGCAGCTCCCTTTTTACGGTACATTGGATGCAAGAGTAAACAGAGAAGCAGAAATATTTAGTGATCATCACTTAGTGATTGCCAAAATGAGATTACTGACTGAGGAAAACAAACAGAAAAGGAAGAGAGAAGAAAGCTTCTAAACTCCAAATAAAGGAACTAAATAAACCAGTAGTAAAACAAGTATATCAATCTAGGATAAAAAGATTTATCAGTGAAAGACAGATGGATCTGAATGATAGCACAATAGAAGAAAAAGTGGCAGATGTATAAAGAAACACTCCTCAATTGTACTGAAGAGGTATGTGGTAGGAAACAAATCAAAGGAGATAGGAAAAGAACAGTATAGTGGAATGATAATGTCAAGACTAAGATCAAAGAAAAGAAGGATGCCTGGAAGAAATCCTTGTAAACAAAGAGACCAGAGGATAGGATAGATTACGTGAATAAAAGAACTATCGCCAAAGAGGAAGTTAAGAAAGCAAAACAGGAACAATGGGAATAGTTTGAGCAAAGACTTCAAGAAAGCTATCAAGGAAATCAAAAGCTGTTCGGGGGGGGGCAATGAAGAGCATGAAAAAGACAAAAGCATGCCCAATACGACAAATTAAGAATGTCAAAGGAGAAATAGTGAAAAGAAAACAGCGAAAGCATGGAAACATGGAGAAAGTGTTTTCACCAATCACACAATCCCTCCAAAACGTATGAAACAAGGAGTAAAGATCAATTAGTAAGAGTAACAAGTAATCCAGAGGAGACAGCTGAAGATGTAGATATATCAATGGTAGAAATCCAAACAGCTATAAGAAAAATAAAATTAGGAAAGCCCCAGTAGCAGATCAAGTTTATCCAGAAATGATTAAAAACCAAGGGAGAGAGGCAGACAAACTACTACATGCAATATGCCAGCAAGCATGGAAGCCCAAACAGGTGCCAGACGACTGGAAAAAGAGAACGGTAGTACCAATACATAAGAAAGGATCAACTATGGAATGCTCAAACAATAGAGGGATATCACTACTTAGCGTTCCAGGAAAAGTATATGCCAGGATACTGAAATGAGGCTAAGGAAAAGAGTAGAGGATCAGATTGAAGAACATCAGAGTGGATTTAGACCAGGAAGAAGTGTACAAGACCACATATTTACGATTAGACAAATAATAGAAAAAATTCCTTGAGAGAAACATTGACTTGCACCTGTGTTTTATTGACTTAGAAAAGGCATTTGATACTGTGAGGAGGGACGAACTATGGCATTCCTTAAAAGAACACAATGTAGAGCAAAATTTAATAGAAGCCATTAAAGTTTTTACAATAATGTGCAGTGAGAGTAGCTGGAAACATATCTGCAGAATTTGACGTAGATATAGGAGTAAGACAGGATTGTATCCTAAGTACTCTTAAACAAGTCCAAGCACTTCCTCTCATTGAAAAAAATTCTATTTCATAATGTCATCAAAGTATCACACTGTGTCACGTGACAGTTAGGCCCTATCTGCTTTCAAACTTTCGACAATATTATCAGGGGTTGCCGTGGGTCTCCACCTCGTCATATCCATTGCAACCTCTTTCGATCACCCTTCCTCCACACAACAACTTTGATATCCCCGTATTTAATTGTATACAATGTAGAACTTTTCTTAGGTCAATCTTTCTCTTTCCCCCGGTGAATCCGTGATCAGCATTCGTTTCACAGTAAAGTCAATGACTCAAGTCAATGTCTCTTCTTTGCACATTATAAATCATAATTACATTTCCTAATATCACTTTCTCTTTAACGAATTAGATTAACCTAAGATATTTTTGACATTATTGTCAAATACTAGATTCATGTAAAACGTGTCTTATTGAATTTGCCGATGACACCACAATGTCAATTCAAAGTACTATACCAAAATACCGAAAACTAGTATCGGAAACATATTATCAATTGGTTTGTTAAGTGGTGTGGGAACATTTCTTATTATTAAATGTAAAAAATATAACAGAATTTATAATTGATTTTTTTAAACAAGAAAGATCCGAATGACTCCTTTTTTTATTGATGGTAAAAAGTAGGAGTGTGAAAATATAAATATTTAGGTGCGAGAATAGACAATCAGCTTAAATGGAAATGCCATTCATATCTTGTATAAAAAGTTAATTTCCAAGCATTACTTTCTGCGGAAATTAAAATAATTCCATGTTGACAACACGCTCTTTGTGCTATTT